>JAUZNJ010031740.1:0-14060 GCA_034780135.1 Jordanella pulchra | reverse complement strand
ATATAGGTCGCATTGGCTGCAGTGTGAACGTAGCCTTAGTCTCTGTCACCCAGACCGATGCCAAAAACACTGCACGTGCAGACGGCTCATGCGAGGTAAACACAGCAACATTTGTGTTAAAGAGACACCTGCAGGTTACAGCGGTAGATTGAACTTCAGCATAATCATGAATAACAACAATACTATGTGGCTGGCATGTACACAGTGAAACTTGAAGCTGGTGCATGATTTTTCCACTCGGGGGGGAATGCAATAATTTCAATAATGCCACATCCATTTTGATGCGCTGCTTAACTGACAAAGTACCTTTGCGGTTACACCCACTTTGTGGATGTGGGCTAAGCTTTGCTCCTGTCATGGTGGACTTTCATTTTGATGTGGGTGATGATAAAATCCCATGGAGGGGTATGATTGGCTGACCTGGCTTCTTTGTTTTTAATCTCTGTGGTTGTTGGAAATAAATCATGAAACTAATCCCGCCTTACCCTTAATTAAATCCAAGGAAAGTCAAAGAAAAAAAACCTTTAGTTACAAATGAGACAACTTGGTGTTCAGTTAAAATTGGTTGAGCTCTATCTTAAAATCTCTCTGCAGGTTAACAGTTCACAGGTTGGCTGCTCGCACCGTGATTCGCTCCCTGGAGTCTGAACAGACGCACGACGAAAAGCAGGATGAAGAAATGAAAAAGAAGGTGGTGGAGCTCAGTGTCCAATCAGGAGTGAGCAGTTCCTTCACTGCTTTCATTGCTGTCAACAAGGATAGTCAAGAGCCTGTTGAAGGACCTCTGCAGCGCAGAATCATCGCAACACCTTGTTTTGGAGGTAGGCTTTTTTTGTTTCTTTTTTTTTTAAGCATTTTTCACATTAAGATGAAGAAAATGTCACATCCACATTGCATGAATTAACACAAATTTGAGGATGGGAGGGCAGAGAGGTGATCAATTCAGCTTTTCCAGGTTTTGTATTTTCCATTTAATCTTTTGGTTTTATTATTATTTTTTATTTTTTTAATGTTGTTGTTGTTTAAACTTTAGTTCAAAACCATTTCAGAGATTCTAATGCAATATTATAAATAATGACATTAATATATTATACTCAAATTTCTTTCAGAATAATAATTATTATTACATAATTCATAATTTTTTGGGTCAATTCATTTATTGATATTTTTATTACTCATTTGGAATCGGTAAAGATCGGGCTGTTAATTTACTAAAGAATTCTTATAGGCCAGCTAGTGTAAGTGTAGATAAAACTGAATGCAATGAAAATCTAAATGGCTGATCAAATGATCAGCTGATTAGTTTAAGACCAGAATTTCATAGATGACAAGCAAAATACCCCCAAAAATGCAAATATCTGCCTAGTTACTGCTGACTGTTTTCTGACTGCTTTATTTTTTGTTCTTTGCATGAAAGAACGGTAAAGTATAGCTTTCACATAAACAACAGCATGTAATCTAATTTTATTTTGCTAGGCAAACGACAACATTCCTCTGATATAATTTATTTTCAGTTGTTGTAAAAATAAAGTTGTTTTTTTTTGTTAGTTTTGATAACTTAACCTTTATCCTAATACTATAAGGCCCAGGTGGGTTGTAGTTGAGATGATTCAGATGCTTTTTTATTATCTAAACCTTTTTTTGCCTTTAGTTTTAATTACAGATTAAGAACAATGTTAACTCTATTGAAAGTGATTTGACTAGCTGTAATATTTTGGTCTGCTTAAATGCACATCCTGTCCTCTTAAATACCAGTCATATTATGTATGGACACCATTTACAGACATCTTCTTTTGTAAAATTATTTTTTGGAATAAACTCAATAAATTTACTTGATTCCAAGGGACCTGATACAGACCAAGTTTAAAGTAAAAATAGCTGAGAACAAGCTTATAATATAAACTTAGACGTTCAGTTAAGGCTGATTCTTTGTTCATATTAGGGAGAAATCAATTAATTGCTGCAATAATTTCAGTATTTTTCTATAGAGTTTTTTTTAGACGGCAATGTGTCAACTTAAAAAATGAGCCAAATTACGAAATATTTCAAAGTCGCATTGATATATTTTCAGCAGCTCATAAAAAACATATTTAAAACATTTCCATAAACCAATTACAATTTTAACCTTACTCATTTGGAAGGTGTCACAACTTTTAACGCCTGTAATGTTAACAGTCCGCCTGGTACTTTTTCTTTTTATTTATCAATAAATCTGTCTCATAAATAGAATAAAGGACAAGTATAACTTTTAACATCTTCAAAGAAAATGGCATTTTATATGTTTTTAAATACTTCAATTGTGTGAAATGACAACAAAATTGATAAACAGATTAGAATTTTCAGCAAGTTTTTCCTTTTTATAAACCCCAAATATAATCTTGAGATGACAGAAAATGTATTTCAACTAAGACATATTCATAATACATATTAATAAAATCAGACAAGGCCAACTTTGAATTTAGAAGTCATTAGAGGCGAAACAAAGTCAGAATAAAAATGTTATCTCCTCAGGTTTAATGCGGGCGAACATCTGTTTTCAATCCTCACCACCTGGGAGTAAGTATAACTACAGCTTCATCATTCATATTAATAAATCACTGCAACTAAAAGAAAAACATAATCACTGAATAAATATTTTCCATGTTACATAAATTATTCATAATACATGCAAATGTATCTCTTCTCATTTAGTGGCCATGATGCGAAAATTTGTTTGTTTAGCACCTACGCGTAAGTAAAACCCTGCTACTGCTATATCAGTAAAGCATCACTGCAATTGAAAAATATGATCATTATATAAATGAATCTCTTTCACTGTCTAATAATATTAATAATAGTAATATGAAATCATTGTCTCTGGGACCAAATGTTTCTGTCTTCTTTTATAACCTTTTTTTTAAGTGGCTTTCAAATGGCTCAACCTCAAGGTGGGTCAAAGGCTCAGGTAACACATCGAAGCACATCTACAGCCAGGCCCAAAATATTGAATCTGGACAAAAATATTTTACAAAATCGAAATGATTTTTATATCGATTCCTAGAGATCGATTTGATATAACTCAAGATTAACTTTGAAAAAATGCATTTGCTATTGTCCTCACAGCCATCATTAACTACCATTGCTTTATGTATTTTCTGCGTAGTGTTGATATCATACTAGTATCAATATAAGGTCAAGTTAGCTATCCAATTTGGGATCGAACCGGATCAGATCGGTTTGAAACAAATCGATTCTGAATCTTGAAAATCGTCATCGAATCAATTAGTGAAATTTGAATTGATAACCAGCCCTTATTTTAAAATATTTGTTTTGTATGACATAGAAAGAGATTCTTTATCATGATTGACTCTTTCTGTGTCTCTAATAACATAGGTGTTGATTGAAATGATTAATGATTTATAGCTCCATTCATTTCCCAGCAGTTCACTGACTCATATATTCTAACTGATTGTGTTCTAATAATTTTGTTGTTGACCAGCATATGTAATTATTTTTAACTTTGCTCTGTGTAGAACATAAACTGATATAGTTTCAGAGTGTTGACTGATGACAGATAAAGGCATTACAACAGTTCATGAAACCTGCTAAAATGTTTGTTTCCTCCTTTTTTTATTATAAAGCACCCATGACCAAGAGAAGAGCACGGCGATCCAATGGTGGGCTAAATACCAAATAAGCTCCCATAACTCACTGAGTCGTTGCAGTAATGATGCGATAGAATTAGCTTTGGAGTTTAGTGCTCAAGATATAAAATGTCTTCTTGGAAAATCTCAATGAGTTTATTATTGACTTATCAACTTTAACAAACCTTGGAGAGGTTTTCTGAAATGGGCGTGTCAGTGTGTATATCTGGCCAGATTAAACCTGATTAGGATTTTTCAGTCAATGAGTGCTTAATAAAATTGTCTACTGAAGGTTTTGGGATATTTACCTCTACTGCTCTTTTTCTAGCTGCCTTGTGTTCTAGTTATCAGTGTTACGAAGACTCTCTTGAGATGTATGTAGATTCATGTAAGTATACTTGTAAAACTCCACTCATTCATCCATCCATTGTTAACACAGAGACACGTGAGACACAGAATTATGCAAGAAAAAGCTTAAACTTGAGGCCAATTTTATATTAAGTGTTTATTCCCTTCTATATATTTTTTCAACCCTGAGGAAGGCAGACTACCAGCGGTGAACCCACATAAGTTGCAGTACGCCATCATGTTTTCCTGATTTAGTGAAACGTGAAGGAACGAACATTTTTTTTTTTTTTTTTTTTTTTTTTTTTTTTTTTTTTTTTTTTTTTTTTTTTTTACATCTCAGTTAAAGACCAACAAATCTTCACAAACCATGCATTATTTACATATTTAAATATGTAGACAGACACATATACATTACAAGATATAGTACATATGTCCCCCTGTTTGTATTTGGACAGAAACATCTCCTCATGCTCCTCACTTCAAGCTTTCCACATTACTCCAAACTCTTTCTAGTTGTTGATGCTCCATCATATAGACTGGTTCAAAATGTTTGCTGAGCTACGGGGGACAAAGTTATCAGTGGAGGATTAAGGATAGTGCTTATCTTACAAGGGATAGGCTTATCTTTTTGGATAAGAGTTTTCATGGGAAGTTGTACATAATGTTCAGAAATCGTTCCTCTCTGACATCATGAGTAATAACAATGATTGCCTTCCACTTGCTGTACAACTTCGTCAAATAACAATTATCATTTCATTCATTCATTATATTTGTTATTGCAATGACAGAAACTCTGCTAAATTTAGTAGGACACTGTATTCCATGTGCGATGCATACATTTTTTTTTATGCCTTCAACGTATCTAAAAAAACAAAGAACAGTGTCTTCATAATAGGTTATTTATAACTTGGCAACAACATCAGTCATTTTTCCAAATAACTTGTGGTTGGGATTTATTGTATAGCTATCAGAGTACAAACTCAGTTTGGTTTCAGTGATGTCTAGACTTGTGCCAATCTTCCTCTTCAGCTCTGGATGTGGGTAAGGCAGAGGAGCTTGAATCCCCACCACCTCGTAAAGACCCTCTGCTGCAGCTGATTTCCCTGCAGAAGGCTGCAGGCTGCTGGCTGCTTGATGCACATCTGGCTGCTGTGCTGGAAAAGACCAGTGAGGAAGTGGAAAAGGCAAAGCCAGCATCGGTGGGTTACCCTCAGATATATTATTTTTTAAAGAATCCCCACATGAAACTTTGGTTGAATGTTTAGCAGTGGAATTGACTATTTTTCATCCATTAATTGTCAGGACCTGCTTCATAATGTTCAGGGTTGCATTTGACTTTCCGGGGGTTTACAAACAAGATGCAACAAAAACAAACATACAGTCAGATCTGATAACACCTTGGAGGCCAGTTGGTCTGTCATCCATGTTTGTGTACTAAGAATAAAGCTTTGTACCAAGAAAAGAACCAACATATGCTTGAAGTGAATTTTGAAACTCAAAAGAAGAATATTTGTGCCTATGACTTTGCTCCTGTTTGGAAATTTGCAGCCAGGATTTGATAAAATAGCAAAAATAACCTAAACGTAATGTCAAACAAACCTTGATGTGACTTTTTTTCATGTCCCTGTAAATTAGGTCAACAATGAGGTTTGGGCCTCTATTCTGGCTCTGATCTGGCTTCATGGTTTTAAGTTGGATGCAAAGGAGGAGTGGGAGCTTCTGACTATGAAGGCTGCATCATGGATTAAAGCTCAGAATGGTAATACACATTACAGCAGGGGACTTCTGTTATTCACGGTGTGATTTAAAAAAGAAAGGTGAACCATGTGCAAAAATGATACCAGTGAATCGTTTATTTTTTTTGTTTTTTTTTTTTCTTCAGCTCCTTGTGTGTCAGAGTGCGTGGAAGCTGGAAATACACTGTTGGGCTGCAGCGTGAAGAAAGAAGCCATGGGCCTCTGAGGCTTCCCATGAACAGGCTTCAATAACAGAGTGGAAGCACCAAAGTGCAAGAAGGAAAACACAAGAAGTTGTTGAGATTTAATCTATGGCAGATTTATCTTATCAATTTTGCACTTTTTTATTTTTTTTTTTACATCTATGCATCGATATGCCAGCATGCCTCGCTGCATATGTACTATATCCATGAAATAGTGGTATAGAGATACTTTCTGTTAAAGGCTTTTACCATATATTCATTTTACTAACAAACTTTATTAAAACATGTGGAAAATAATAAAGAAATGTGTACCTTCCCTAACTCAAATCTTTGTCTTCTAAAAAAACCATGTTTCTTTAGAATATTCCTGTATTTTTACAAAAGAAACATTTTGCAACTAGATGTTTTGATTTTTGCCCAGTATGTGAGGGGTGTTGTCACTATGATTAGCTATTTGTGAATCGTTTTGTTGAAACCTAAACTCTCAGATTTGCTTGTACTCGCAGTTATCCATTGAATAAGATAAAATATCTTCAAATAATTCAGAGAAATGCAACCTGTAACCATTGCTGATCCCCGTTTTGGAAAAGGCTGAGTGGTCTCCAGCAGCGTAGCATGTCATGCCCATGAAGAACACTTAACATTTCCAGGTGAAACAAAAAATGTCATTAAGTAGTGGAATGTGCAGAGAACAAAATGAACATTGAAAATCTAAATGATTCCATGGAGGTTTGGATTCAGAATAATACTCAAAGGTAGAAAATCCCATAACAAGTTGATCCAGCTTTACTGGAAACCCCCTGAAAAATTTTAATTTACATCCTCCTTCATTTTGAATTATTCATGAAAAGAAATATTTCTCTCAATTTTGTAATTTGAACACAGTATAATTATTAACAGTTACCTATATAAAATAAATTCCGGTTAGCGAATGAAGGTACTTGGGTTCATTCTTTAGTTGAAATTGCTGAGCTTTAACATCACAGTACATACACAGGTATATGGGTGTGTGGTCTGAAATGGAAGGGACTAATAACATATATTCCAAAATGCTCAGCGTAAGATTCCTAAGTTCAAGCAATATCATCCCTAACTGGTGTGCAAACTAATGCTGATGCATAACGGTACCGGTGCAGCATTAGTGGGTAAACCCTATAATTTTCTATATCAACATCAAAGCATTGCTTAACAGCACTATTGTGAATATAAACCGCAGTAAATATTTACTAAAAACTGAATTTGAACACTTGCATTTTACCCGAAATACAATCCAGTCATCTCATCCATTCAAATTTAGCCCCAGAAGTAGTAAGAAGCAGGCAGATCTAAATGCTAGTGAAACACATGGCATTTAGCTAGCCTAACTGAAGCCATTTGGCTAACCTAACTAAATATTCCGTTATTAGATAAACTGGAATAATTATAAAAATTATACATGACTAAGAAGTGGAAAACACATTGCTGCCAAATTTCAGTGATTCTGAATAATTTAGACTATTTTTAAGGGCTGAATGATCCATTCCCCCAACCACCCTATGTGGTTTGGGACGGCCCTTGATATGACGGGAAAGGACAAACAGAGGGGTTTAGGTTCGGGTTTTTTAGATTGGTCCTACTTGCATGCAGCACGCCTCTACACACAGCACAATAGACTGCTTTACACACAGCATGTGCAATGCTGTGAGAAATTGTTCGTTCTGTGTCCCTGCTTAAATTGTTAGTGCTGGGTCCATTAAGTTCAGAAGGGTTTTAATTCTATTAAGTTTTAATTATATAAATTTTAGGCTGTGATAGTAACTTAGCACTGAATTGCAACAACCCTAGTATAATTACCTGAAATAATCCACAAATATTCCATATTTTAAAAACTGCTTTCCTATTTTTTACTGGACGAGGATGCTTGATTTTGTCGTTCTTCCATAATACTTATTAAAACTAGTGACCATTGCAACTGTTGGAGCTATTTATTCCTTATTTCTTTATCCATTGGAATTTGGTTAGTGTATTCTTAAATTTCTATATATTTTTTTTTTTGTATTATTTACACAGCTAATTTGCAGTTTAATAACTGCTGATTGTATTTATCTTTTGTTTTATTATTTTTCTTAATTATTCTTTCTCAGTCAGACAGGGAGTGATGTGGGTCAGCCCACTTTCTATAAATGCAGGGGCCAGCAGGCATTTGGGTTTGGGGCCTGTGGTTTTTACCAGAGCAAGGGAAGTAGACATGAGAACAAAGCAAGTCTTGAATATTGTTGGCTGAAAAGGAAAATAAAAGCAACCAAGACAGTCAACAAGTTTGTACATTACACTTCTTACACTTCGAAATAAACGTAACCAAGACAGTCAACAGGTTTGGACGTTACACTTCTTTGAAAAATGGTGCAGAAACGGTATAATAGCTCCCTCGTGTGGCCATCTATCGTTGTTGCAGGTAGAAACCTGCGTTGTTGCCTTAACATTGAGCGGCCAGAGATGGCGGTAGGACGCCGCTGCAGCCACGACTGCTATGCTAAGAAAAAACCAGGAGGTAACAGGGACCGCCGCACAACTATCAACAGTGAGATAAGGGGAGTTGACGAGCGAGCAAAACAAAGCCCTTTTTCTTCTACTGAGAACCAGAGTTGTCTTTTGCAGTCCTGCAGTTTCGGAAAATACACAGAAAACGTCATTTACAAGGTATTTTTGTTTTGCTTTTATACAATTTTGATTTTTAGGCAGAGCTGGGCTGGGTGAAGCTGGCCTGCTGCTAAAAGGCAGGCATGGGTTTCAACGAGGAGCCACTGGCAGGCCTTGCTAGCTAAGCTAAGTTAGCTTTCTAACCCAACCTTTTCTGCGCATTAGCTGTATAAAATGTACGTAGGCCATCCTCGAACCTGTGTGTCCCTTATGTTAATTTTATAGTTTAGCAAGCCCTGGCGTCTGTCTGTCGAGAACAGACACTTCCAGAGGCTACTCTCTGCTGCAGTAGCTCTGCTGTTGTTTGCTGGACAATGATTGAGAGGAGAGGTTAAAGGCCACGTTAGCTTCCGAACAGATGTCGGCTAAACTGCAAAGACTGACCGGTTGACCTCAGCTTTAGCTGTGTTGTTAATTTGCACAGCAATGACTCCACCCAGGCACCGTTTCAGTAGCGGATCCACACCATCACAAACCAGGCATGGAGATCACGGATGGGCGGTGCTCACTGTCAGCTTCATGGCAGTCGGCTACCAAGGCCCTGTCCTGATGTACTATTTCTTTTTTCAGTCAAAAGCTGACATTTAATGTTGAAAAGTGTTTGATTTAAGAAATAAAAGAGGATGGGTTTGATAGTGCCAGCTTTGATTGATCTCACTGTGTCAGATGGTTTGTGGAGAACCTGCTCCTGTCTGGACTGAAGGTGGCTGTGGGGCTTTGATTCTTGTCAGTGAAGAAGTCCTTTTGGACTGAGTGAGTGTGAAATGTGTTGTAGGTTGGTTCTGATGGTGCCACTCAGGTTGGTTTCCATTCTTCCAGGAAATCATCTAATAAAAGATAAAATGACACTTCTCTTTCATGGCGTTTACACAAACATATCAGCAACAAATTAATTGAAAGAACTTTGGGTCTGTTCATTTCAATCACACGTTTCGCTCTCTGTCCAAATAATACAAATTTTAAACAAGAAAGCATCCCCCACTTAAAACAAAACAAACCTTTCTACCTTTGTTGCTTCTGCGTTGTCATTTTAAACACAGGGTATTACACTTTATGAACACTAACAGGGAGTGTTAGGTTTTTAAAGGATCACATTGCAAGGTTTCCCAACAGTTACCTGGTATCCGTGCTTTTTTTAAATTGATCAGAGCCCAGTTTTCATTATTGTCTAATCCAGTCTACTTCATCTTAGGAACAGGAGGATTCTTCAAGGTTTAGACAATGTAATATGGAAGATGCAGGTTCAAATCGAGGACTGCATCCAGTGTAAAACCTCTAGTCGTTATGACCTGCTGAGGTGACTTCTGAATAAAGGACCCATCATCACACATCCAACAGTCTATACTTTTGTCAAAGTTTGTGTGATGATTGCATACTTTTTTTTTGCCAGCTGTGGTTTTAAAACTATGTTGCCTTAATGTACAGCTGTTACTGCTGGGGCTGGGTCCTGCAAGCACTGCACTTCGTCACATCTGATCATTAGCAGGACTCTGCAGAGTAACGAATCATGCTTGGCTAGTAATGTAGTGTTTTTATTGTGGCATGATGGGCCAGAGTCGCATCTTAAAGCTTGAGGACATCAGCTCTAGAGGCTGTTTAACACCCTACCTTAATTAGAGTGATGGGTGGTGCCCCTTCGGTTTTAATGCCACACCCGTCTACGTTTCTTTATGACAGGAAATATTTCCAAATGACCAAAGTTTGTCTTTATATGATTGAGGGAAAATAGGGGTATCCTCTTTCAGCCAGCGGGCTGACAGTGCACAGCTAGGACACTGTAGTTTTGACATATAAACCCATATGAAAACTTGGTACCTTTTCCTGATCATAAATGTTAAGTTTTCTATCATTGTTTTTTAAATGGGACAATTTTTGTATCAAAAACAATCAAACATTTTACAGTGATAATTATGGGATGCAGTAAGAGAACACTTTATGAAGTGACCTATAGTAACAGGAAGTTGTTGTTGTTTTTTAATGGGTCAGAGGATTTTTGCTTCCCCACAGGTTTGATCAGTAAAGGCGTAACCATGCATAAGCGTTGACCTGTATGTCTTAAACCTGCCATATGCGTTTCCTCTTCAGTTGCGTCACTGATACCGAAGTGGGCCAGGATAGAGTAGAGAGGCGGTTCTGCAGCCTGACCAATGCATTAACGAGCATTAGCTCTGTGGAAAAGACGGATTTGGCCACCTGCTGAAAACGAGGCGCGTCTGGGTCAGTAAAGATGTTAGCATGTCAGAAAGTGCACGGGTCATCAGTGAGCCGCGGCTTCATGTTACAGCTTAGTCACACATGACACGTCATGCATGAATATATAACTGGAAGAATACACCTTCCACTTAGGCTGACATTATATTCTTGGACCTGCATTGCTTTCTATATGTGGACTCTCTGCCAAGACAGAGGAGAAAGTGAACGACGGCTGCGGCTTAATGTGGCAGATTTAGAAGATCATGGCAGAACAAACGGTCGATATCTGAGATGTTATTCAAAGGTTCTTTCTACTATGTTGTGTATATTTAATTTGCTGATTTGGCCTTAAAGTCCTCATGAATTGGTTTGTTTGACCAGAAAAAGATCTGAGGCAAAATTAATCATTAACTTATAAACCAGATTTTATCTCTGCCTATTTAAGCTTTAGAGATTTATTAGTGCCGTAAAAGAAGGGCAACACCTCTCGCTCCATTGGTGCTTTTATATTTACATTTCCCAACGGTTTCCTTTGCAGGATTAAGTGTTCAGGTAAAACTGGCAACTTAAATCAGAATCTAATCAATGTCTGTAAATAAGTTCTGCTCATTTTTATGAGGTGTAAAAGATTTAACTTGGCTTTTCCTTTTCCTCTTAAGGTGGACTGTCCGCTACCTGGTCACTCGTGGTAACGCTCCGCCATGCCTTTTCCCTTTGGCAAGTCCCACAAGTCACCTGCGGACATCGTCAAGAACCTTAAGGACAGCATGACCGTGCTCGAGAAGCACGACATCTCGGATAAAAAGGCAGAGAAGGTAAAAGATTCCTTTCAGGCAGCTCTTTGTGTTCTCCTTTTGTTACTACCAGAGGGTGAAGATCAGGGAGGTCCCACTCTAGGTTTTATTTTCGACATTTACTGACACAGACTCCAAGCCTAAAAACTAGCTGAAGTTAAAGCTGCATCAAAGGAAACATTTTATATTTTCTGTAGCTTTTTTTTCCTAATTACTGCTAGAAGTAAGTTAATCATTTAACCATGTAACATGCTTTAGAGTCTGTGTAACAATTCAGTTTCATTACCAAATTAGTTATCGACTAATTAAATAATCAATTAGTGACCATTATTAATTTATGCCCTGATGGAAATCGTATCCTGACTTGAATCTGAGTCACTTGTGTGGACAAAGATCAAATCTAATCCATATAACTTTGTATTGCAATAAAGTCGGTGATTTACACTCCTCCATAGGACCTGCTTGTGTTTAATCAGCATTTGGTTAAACTTTAAAGCTGTATTAAGGTAGATGTATAGAAAGCCATCATGTCATATACTTTGTTCCTCAGGAACCTCGCAGCACGTTTTGACCAGCTTGGATTTATTAATTTTAGTTGACACTAATAAAGACATTTTAGTGGTTAATCAAACAGTCTGCTGGTTTCCCATCACATGTTAAAGGATTTGTATCGGTTATATAATGAACGCTGCCTGGTTTCCTGTAAATGGGACCTTTTCACAGACTCCTGGCTGTCATTGCTTTCTAGGAAGACTTGTTGGTTTATTATTAGTGCTGTCGGTGTCAGAAATGAAACATTGGTTTGAAATGTGCGGCGGCACTGTGATACGTTTGGTGTCTGATGTTGCTTTATTTCAGGCTGCAGAGGAGGTGTCCAAGAGCCTGGTAGCCATGAAGGAGATCCTGTACGGGACGAATGAAAAGGAGCCGCAGACGGAAGCAGTGGCCCAGCTCGCCCAGGAGCTCTACAACAGCGGCCTGCTCAGCACCCTGATCGCAGACCTGCAGCTCATCGACTTCGAGGTGAGATTTGTTGCTTCTTTTTTTGATTTTACAACCGATTTAGAAGCTTATTGATCGGAGTGAGAGTAAAAAAAAAATAGGAAGTGAAACAGAAAAGGCTTCAACCCCAAGAGGTCTTTATTGATCTATAACAAAAGGTTTACTTTATATGAATAAAGTTGCATGTTTTGCTAAACCTCAGCAGGGATATGTGGATATTCACAGCAGAGCTGCCTGCGTTGGAACGTGTGTAAACTCACTGGCAGCTGCTTCAGGCTGCTGTGACTCACCTTATCTTGGCATGAGTCACTGCTGCAGACGCTCACTTCCTCTTTTACTCTGGTACATCATCGTTATTCAGGACAAACAGCTAAGAATTATACAAGGCGGTCACAGGATGGGGATTTAAACATTTTTGTTCCCCACATGTTTCTTGTGGATCTGTGGAAATCAGTTTTAGATTAAATGCTTTGAAGAACTCTGATGGTTAAATAGGAACCAGGGAGGGTCTGGAGAGACGAGGTCCCTTTGGAGACTTTGTTCCTCTGGTTCGCTTTGCTCTGCAGATAAGAAACATGACTTGACCAAATAGTGAAATTGGAAGATGTTAAACATTGCCGAGTGTTTGGCCCAGTTAAGTGTCGTCGTTGTGTTTATGCTAACGCCAAATTTATTGGGCATTATCAAACCAGTCTTATTTTTTTCCCAAATTTCACTTTTTTGAGTTTTCTATTAATTTGTATTCCTCTTTTTTTGTTTTTTTTCTTGATTCCAGATTTTCAAACTGAAAGTATGTAATTATGAAGTGAATGAAAAATATTTCACAAAAGAATAGCCACACAATTCATAATTTAAGGCCTTTTATTTAACTTTTAGTGGTGTGCTCAGCAGAGCATTACATGCTTCTGCAAGGTATTTAAAGTATCTACCTGCCTTTTTTTAATACAAAACATTATTTATGTGTAAGACATACAGTCTCATATTAAAAAGGTTTCCTTTTTTTGCTTTAGAGTTGAATATAAATGTCTCATGAAGAAACATAAAACCTACAAACTACCACTTTGTCCACTTTTTCCCATTATATTGGATTCATGCTTATTTTTACTTCTTCCAAACATCAGTTATTAAAAGCAATATTTATCCAGTCTTTTTTTTTAAAGAACAAAAACACAGTTAATGTTAAAAATAGTTGCTGTAGTTGAAAGCTGAAGAGTTTGCAGGTACCTGGCTTGTTCTACAGCTGCCTTCTTCTCCCTGATTCTCATGTTGCTCTGACTGCAGCTGGTCGTCACGTTATTCTTTAGTGTCCTGATGATCGTTTGTTGATAAAACTTGCAGAAAAGTTGCTTTTAAATTCATAAAAATCCCAGGAGTATTGTTCTGCCCTATAATTTATGCCATGTTTTACAGTGGGGAGAACAAGTATTTGATCCACTGTTGATTTTTCAGGTTTTCCACTTGCAAATCATGTAGAAGACTGTA
>JAUZNJ010031739.1:0-14061 GCA_034780135.1 Jordanella pulchra | reverse complement strand
TCAGAAGCAAGATCCGGGGCTCTTGAGGAAACATTCGGGGCTGTAGCCCAAGTAGCCACCCCCTAGATCCGCCTCTGTTGTACATGAATACTTGATATTCTACATAAAGACGGATCATGTAGGTCTTCTTATCTAAACATTTTCAGTGGACATGTATGTTGCTTAATAATGAGCCAGTACTTCTCTTTTAATATATGCAGATTCAATTCCAACTTTAGAGTCGGGGGTCTTCTGAGCATACACTCTTGTTCTTTAGACGGTTTTTAGTTAGAGACTCAGTAATTAGTTCTAGCTGCTGAATTAGCTTCCAACTGTGTGTGGTTCTTATGGTCTCCTGTCAGAACCCCTCTGCTATTGACCTTTCAGGATAAAACACACACTCAGGCTGAGAAGAAAGGAATATCCACTCCTACACGGCAGCAGCCACCTACAGCAACCTCTGTCCCTAAAGCTGCTCCCACACAGCAGCAGGGGGATAAAGAGAAGGTATCATCACAGGGCGCCCTAACAACTTCCTTCTCACCGTTTCTAAGAATCCAGAAGTTTCTTTCAACTAATATAGGTGTCTCCTCTGATTAACCCTTTTCTCTTCCTCTGATCACCCAACAAATGTGTTTTAGTTTTGGCATCTATCACTATTTATGCTTCTGCATGCTAGGTTCAACCAATGAGCACTATTGCTCTAAAAACCTTGATGTTTTTCATCCCTCTGTCTTCCTGGTAAACGGCTATTTTTAGTATTTTAGTTTTAATGTGTTGGTTTTGTTTCAGGCCCCTGAGAAAACTGCGTCGGAGCCAGAGAATGACACTAAAAACGCACAGAAAGGTGAGCTGTTGTATATCAAACATGTCATGGATAAAACATTAAAAAACAGGTATTTTCCTACTAACGTTATGTTCTTACAGACAAGGGTCTTCTGGTTGAGGTGCGTGTCAATAAGGAGTGGTTTACCGGAAAAGTTATTGCTGTGGAGGCGAATAAACAAAGCATTCGCTGGAAAGTCAAATTTGATTACGTACCACGAGCCACTCCCAAAGACCGATGGTGAGATGTGTTGTCTCTTTACATTTCGAGATTTTATTCTACACGACATAACTTTCTTATACATGTGGTGTGCTTTTTTCTTAGGGTGTTCAAAGGCAGCGATGAAGTACGATTGATGCGACCACCATCTCCAAACTCTCAGAGCCCTGACACCCAGCAAGAGACTGAGAAAGGTTCAGCCCCCATGGAGCCCGATACCACTCAGCCTGGGACCAGCCGAGAGGTGACAGACAGCTTGGTCGCCATGTTGAGGTGATTCACTGTTGATTTACATAGAAACAGTGTTTTTTACACAAGGAGGATTTTTTTTTTTCAACAATTGTGGTTAAAGTAAAAATTAAGTTCCATTAAAGTTTAGAGTTTTACTACAAGTTAATGTATGTTTGATCGACGATGTAACCCCCATTGAAATGCTACTTCATTGTATAGATTAGGTACTAATGGAAAAGAGGTAAAAGGGTTATGGTCCTCAGGAAGATGAGGCACTGGAACCAACCATGCAGATGACCTAAAGGCTGCTATCAAAGCACCCTGGACTTCTATAAGAGGCCCAGCCAAATACTACGACAAGATACTGTAGAAACAATAGATATAGATGTCTATAATATTGCAAATTAATTCCTAACTTGGTTATGAATCCACATCCCAAATCTTACTACTTTCATAGTATGTCCACAGTCATGTCTGCTCATGTTTCAGGACAATGCTGCGTTACTTCTTCCCTCCTGCTTTTCGGATTCCCAAAGATGATGTCAACAGCATGACGGCTGAAGAGCTGATGGCATTTCCTTTGGTAAGATATATGATACAACCAAGCATTTCCTGATAATTTATTTTTTTTTCCTATCTAAAAAAACTGTTCAGATTGAAAAACAGATATGCCTTATTAGGCAAAACTATAGTCTGATAAATTACTTAACCTAGTACCTCCAAAGCGTAGTAAAGTAACGCACTACATTTATATACATCACATTTTGTGCATTAGTATTGTGACTTTGCCTTCTCTGTTCTCTTTCGTTGTAAATATCAGTGTAGAGGAAAAGAATGAATATTTAGGAAAACCCAAATTTGTTGGAAAGATTAATATGCAGATTTGAGCCACACTGGTTCCTGAAGCTGAGATAAGAACGTTATACTGATGATTTTAAAAATTCTTGATCTGATCTGGGACATTATAAAAATAAAACAATTCATACATTGTGGTTCAGACCCTAACTGAAGTGTTATTCTGACATTTTTGTTTTTTTTTACCTCTGTGTAGAAAGAGTATTTCCAGCAGTATGAGTCGGGTCTCCAGTCACTGTGTAACTCGTACCAGAGCAGAGCTGATGCCAGGGCCAAAGCTGTGGAGGAAAAGAACAATAACACTGAGCTCAAATTGAAGGAAGCAGATGAAAAACTTCAAAAACTACGGACCAACATTGTAGCACTTCTGCAGAAAGTGCAAGAGGTAAGGCGTGGCAGCCTGTAGTACACGCACTTTTTCCTCGTGTTACATGTTTGGTTATACTATTGAAAACTCAAACTTGTTTTTTCTTGCCATTTTAAGGACATTGACATAAACACAGATGATGAACTTGATGCATACATAGAAGACCTCCTCACCAAAGGGGACTAAAGAAGACTAGAGTGGGCAAATAACAGAAGGCCAAACAAATAATAAAAAAAAAAAAACGTAGTATTCAGCCCAAGTGTTGCTACTTATGGCTCCCAAGGACTGCTTCTTTTGTCCAGTGATCCCAGAATATCCGGGGATTTATTCATTTCTCAATCTCTCCAAATAATTAAACCTAAGTTTGATTAATTTCTGTATTGTCGGTTTGCCCTGTGTTTTTCTTAGTCCTTTTTATATATTTCTGCTTATAGACTGTGTCTATCGGTTAAAAAAAAATGTTATTACCGCTTAACATTGTAAAGTGTGAAGGTTAATGGACGCTTCCTTTTTATATGTGCAGCCCACACCATAAGCTACACTTGCTTTTCATTTGGTCCTCCATCAGGTGGGTGTTACGCACCATAAGTTGCTGCACAGCAAGTAAAAAAAAATACACTTCTCTATACAATAACTTTTATTTTTATACACTAAGACAAGCATCAGTGTTTCTGGTCATCTTTGTTCATCCTGGTTAGCAAACCAAGTTAAAGCGTGAGATGTTACATCCACCAAGAAGAACTCTGCTTGGTTTTATCAGTTAAAATGTTCCCTCAGACCTTCTGCATTTTCCCTTCTGACTGTTCTTTGTTCATTTTTAAGCAACAAGTTAAATGTCTGTTTATTATTAGTGACTGTGTTCAGTTTGAAATATTTTTAAGAAGTCATGGAGATGTTTTATTAAACGGTGCATGTCTTTCAGTCTTGTTCTAATCCAACAGTGTTGAGTATTTTTGACCAACTTTACTTAAAACAATAAAACCGGTTCCAGATCATTTCATTTTTATCTCCCTGAGTTCGATATGTTGTTAACTTTAATTTTCTGTTTTGTTTTAGCAGCATACCCCTGACTTTCAACTTGTATGAAATGTTGCTATTGTGATACAATTTATTGCATTATATTTTATTTTAGACCATACATTCTGTATATTATAGCACAAAGTAGTTTATTATCAGGCAGTGTAAGAAAAAATGGACGTTTCGAGAAGTCAGTCATTGATTTGTTTTCCGGTCCTTCTATTCTGATATCCCCAAATAAAATGCAGTGCACCTAACTGTCTTTATTGAATCAATCTCTAGTCTGAAAGGCTCTTGATTTCAATGTTTGTAAATCTTTTTTTTTTTTCTTTTGGTTTGGGCGCTTGTAGGATAATATTTTTGATTAAGAGCAGAGCCAAGTTAAATAAACTTTGGTTTAGAATCCAAATAAAACCCTTTCACCATAATATATGGTTTCATCATAACCTGCACAGTTTCATTTATGGATTAAAAAAATAGGAAACCCAACTAGGCAAGTGGTTTTTCAGTGATATGATCATAATGTCCTAGAAACTACAAAAGTAAGTCTGGAGGGTTATGTTTTTTTTAAAGGTAAGTATCAGAAATCTTTAATCCGGAGGTTTGTCAGTGAACGTTAGGATCGAAAGGTAAAGACGAAGGAAAGAGTTGAGGATCAGAAAACGGTAGGAATAACTTCTAAAAGTTTAAAGCAGGGTTGTTTGTTAACACAACATTGGACATATTGTAGTCCTGTTCAAAACCATCATTCAAAGTTGGAAAATTACTAAATCAAAAGCCGAACACGTCTGTTCATCTAAACTCATTGAATTGTTAATGGGAGCTTTAACCAGATAAACAGCAAAAGCATGTCAGAGATTGTCTTGATGGGACAAGTCAAAAGTACCCCTGTTTAAATGTATCAACGAAAGTCTAGTTGACACATCAGAGAATAATTTGCTCATGTCAGACCAGAGGACATCAAAATTGAAGTTCTTGTCCCCTAAAACTCTGTGGTGTGGACAAGAAAACTATGTCATCATTACTCAGAAAGCATTTTCATTATAAAACAGGATGTTAGCTTCAAGAAGCATTCCCACTCCTTGGAGTTATAGGATGTTGAATGCAGCACGATTCTAACAGAAAATCACAATTTACAACCAAAGCTAAAATAAATAAAATACGAAAAAGATTCAGGATTTTTGGCGTCATATACGACTTTTATTTTGAAGGCCAGATTTTTTGCCGTTTGCTGCTGCTGTGCTAACACTAGGTAAGGATCTGTGCTCGTTGTATATATCGAAAAACCTTCTAAATTGGACATAAAACCTCTCCAGCGTTATACTAAATAGCAATTCAAACTTGCTTGTAGCTATAGCACTTAACTATTCTTAATCAGCTACATTAAAACGCTCTTTTTAACTCGCTTATTTTTTACTGTTGTCCAACTACACAACCAAGCAGCATTGATATAATAACAGGGTATTATTCGTTAGATTAACCACCAGATTCTTGGTAAAACCGGAATAGTAGCAGCTTAGTGCACCAAAGATCTGTATAAACACGCGAATAGAGTCAAATGAACTTTGACCTGCATCTGTGACCGACTGTCTCTGTGCCTCTTGTTTACTTTTTGTAATATCACAAAAAATCCCAATCAAAGCTATTTTTTTTTTACTGTGTATCAATAGTAGGTAGTAAACTAAGTGCATAATCTTGTCTTTATTTAAAGGTGTAAACAATAGATTTCTAAAATAATCAACAAATCCATTTAAAGGCGTGCTAAGTTCTTTTGGCACAGAGGCCATTTAAGGTTGATAATAAAATTGATGAAAGTAAGAAATATATTTGATTACAATAAAAGTTTTTTTCCTTCAGTATAACAGTAATAGTACAGGGTATTAAAAGTTAAAAGCAAACCCATGAAGACACTGTTGCAGAAATGAATTCCACTAAAGATAAATGCAAGAATGAGTTTTTATAGCAACACAAGCTGTTGTTTTACATTACAGAGATTATACCAGAATAAAATATATCGAATAGTGGCCCGATATGTCTGATCTATTTTAATTTCTCTTGTCAAGGATGGAATATGTCTAAATAAAATCTAAATGTGTGTTTTTTTAAATAATTTTTACACTTTCCAGTGATATCTCAGCTGAGCTCAGCTTTGAGATAAAGCTGATATGATTCTTTCTATGACGAAGGATGCAACATCTTTCAAGTTTGTAATAAATCCCTGATAAAAACTAGTTAACAGCCTTAAATTAGATGTATCATCTATTGCAGAAAGAAAAAAAGTCTTTAGTTTAACTAAGTACTCTTAAGATTTATTCAGTGTGGTTAGGGGGAGGGGTGTTTTTCAAGTATTTGCTGTTTTTGACTATAGCATCTGTAACACTATTGTAACAGAAACTTTGTTTTACCTTATTTTTATCATTCGGTTGGTTTAATTTTAGAAATGATTAACTTCCAACTGTATTGGAATATGAACACAATGAAATTCAGAGGTTACGTTCTCTTAACCAAGCCAAGAGAGTATGACCTTAAAGTGAAGCTAAAAAAATAACTTCTCATTTTCCATTTTCTACACTCAAAGCTATAATTAAAAGGTTTTTGTCATTTAGGTTTAATTTAGGTTGTACAGCATATGATACTTGGTGTGTAGCCATATAAGATTATATTACTATATATGAATCTGCGAGCAGGCAGATCCTGGCGCCATGGCAGCATCTTCAGCCATCTTCAGCAGACGTGTAGCTGGCAGCAGCTGCTGCAGGCTGTGGTGTGGCGCTCCTCGACCGCTCATCCACATCAGATCAGCCAGTGCAGCTGAGCCCGGGGCAAGAAAATCTGACGAAGAACATCAGTGGGAGGCAGCAGGTAGTGTGCCATTCAGCAGAGCTCGGGTGGGATCTTTCTTTCAGGACCAGCCAGTTCTGAAGAATCCATTCCTGGAGGACGCCTTACTTAGAGGATACCTAAAGCGACATCTGCCACAGGAGGTATTCTGAACACGAATCACCCTACTTAACATTACTCTTTATTATGCTATTTTGCTGCCTACATGAAGACTGTGTTGATCTTTGTTACTTAATTCAATACTCCAAAACAGTCTGAACAAAGTTTAACTGAATCATCTGGATTTGATCTACCATTTCTAGCTTATTCTATGTGTTCAGTCTAGTTCACAGGCTATCTTGTCTGACTTGAATGCATTCGGAGATCGCGTGGCAAAGGAAATAGACATTTTGGGTAGAGAGTGTGAACTCAACCCTCCTCGACTTGTGCAATTTGATCCTTGGGGTCGGAGAGTGGACCACATTGTGACCTCAGCAGCCTGGAAACGCCTTAAAGACCTCTCAGCACAGGAAGGACTGGTTGCCATTGGCTACGACAAGTCATTCAGGGAGTGGAGGTAAGCCCTGTCCTTTTTCTTTCTACTTCAGTTTAATAACCTGATCTAGTCAGTTTCTGGTTGAGACATATTTGTGTCTTCGTTCCAGCCGTGTTTACCAGATGAGCAAGCTGTACATTTTCTCCCCCTCATCTGGTCTCTACACCTGTCCTCTTGCCATGACTGATGGAGCTGCGAAGGTCATCCAAGTAAGTTTGAAATTCAAACACCATGTCTGGAATCACCTAATCTTTTGTAAACCTTCAAAAACAAAATTCATTTACTTTTTTTTTTTGTTTCTACTTAATATACAACTCATTACTTTATGATTATCTGTGAAAACATCCATTCACTTCACTTTGCTAATTATTCAAATCTGATGGATTGTTTTACATTTTTGAAATAACAACTACAAACATGAAAACATTATTTTTGTGTGATATCACAACTTAGGAGTTGTGCATTAGATGTACACACTACTACTACGTTTTTCACTAAAATACCTTAAAAAACTTTTGAAAGATCTGTCAAATTTTCTGTAACGTCACAATTCTATTTTAACCAAAAAAACAACAACAATAGAATAAAAAAAATAGATTGTAATGTGACAAAATATGAAACGGTTCCTTATGATTATTTCTGCATAGATATCTAATAAGGTGAATGTTTTAATCTTTTAATGATTTCCCAAATACTTGCATAGAAGTAGCTGTATATCAAGGTTGCTTAGAATAATAAAAGGTTTATTTTCAAGCTTTATTTACATTAGAGTATATTTAATATTTCAGCGAATAATTCTCACATCCCAAAAAATTCACCTAAACATATATATGATCTAATTAGTGTTGTTTTTTATCTTCCAAAGTTTCAGCTATACTGTGTGTTTGGCAGCCGGTAAATTTGCTTTGTTTATGTGTGAAGTCTGTAGGTGTTTCACCCCCAGTGGAAGAAGCGTACGGTCGCTTGACCTGCCGCCAGGCTGAGCGTTTCTGGACGTCTGGACAGTGGATGACTGAGAGGCAAGGAGGATCTGATGTAGGTCAGTAGAGACTCGGGAACCTTTGGTCCCTCGATATGTTTATTAAGAGTTAACTTGATAGCATCTATAACATATATCAATTATATACATTTACTGACTATACTGATACTGAGCTTCTGATTATCTTAAGGCACTGGCACAGAGACAGTCGCTGTCCCCCAAAGCGATGGGTCCTACAGACTACATGGCTTTAAGTGGTTCACATCGGCCACAGATGCAGACATGACTCTCACCTTGGCAAGAGTTCAGGACAGATCGGGGTCAACAACACCAGTACTGCTGATTTCCATCAACTCCTCTATGCTGCTCTTTAGCTAAATCCATTCAGGGAATGTGGGATTTGTCTAGCTGAGCTTGTTGCTTTCTGCAGGGCAGCAGGGGGTTGTCCCTTTTTTATGCGGAGGTGAGTCGAGACGATGATGGTCGACTGAGGGGTATTGAAGTTCAGAGACTGAAGGACAAGCTGGGAACACGGCAGATGCCGACTGCTGAGCTGCTCCTGGACGGCCTGCCTGCATATAGAGTCAGTGACACGTGCAGCATCGTTTCTTTCTATCAATTCTTTTTGACACACTTGAAACAATAAATACAGATTAACTAATATTGCTTATGCATTTGTTGCACAATTAGTAGATTTCTTTGTGATAAAAGAGCGACCGCTTGAACTATTGACCACGAGAAGGCTAAAAACTTTATCTCTCACCTTCACATCAATAGTCAAATGGAAAATATCGCTTTTTAGTGCATTATTTTAGCAAACAAACTCCTGATAAAACTGTTTTTGTCTGTCTTTAGAAATGTCTCATTCCATAGAAACTCGAGGTTTCACAGTCTGTTTGGTTCTAGATTGTGATCAGTAAACAAACCTAAAAACAACCTAACTGGGTAAAAACTTTTTTAAGTCCTGATCTTCAGAGGGTTTACAGAGCAGATCTTAAGAGAAGAAAGTGATTCAGGTTTGCAATTCAGCAGACAGAGTGTGCAAACCTCTCTTTGGGTGTGAGCCTTTATCAATATACACATCATATTCTAACAACCAAACTGCGCAAATTCATGGCTGGAGGATATGTAAATGTAAACATTTAACATGTGCAAAGCAATTTTTTGTGGATTGCAGCTGCAAATTTCCCAGGTATTTTAATACTTCTGAAAGTCATGTGCAAAGCCAGCACACAAAAACATCTGGAGTCATTGTTGTCACAAAGGAGACATTGGTACAATGCCAGACAATGGAGAAATATTCTGTGTGGAGAGAGATGTACCCCAAAAACTTCACCCATTGAAATCTCAGACTAAACAAAAAACTGCTGTAGACATTTTTTGCAGCAATTAGAGTATCTTTTATTGAGAACTTTTTTGATCATATTTTAAAATATGTTTATTTCTTATGTAATTTGTTGTTTTTAACCAATAAAAAGTAATTTTAACAAAGTAGGTCAATTGTGAATTCTATACAACAATAGACTGAGATGTCATGTCTCTTCTTTGACTTGACCCGCTGGTTTCATTTAATCTCCCTCGGCTTTGGATTTATTCTGTAAACGAAAAATAAAGCTCTAAACATGCAAATTTTCCTATAATTTAGACTCAAGGTAGGCTTACATCTTGAGTTAAACTGAAATATTTGTACTGAGAGGAGCAGGAAATAAATCATGAACATCTGAATTTGAAGTTTTGATTTTCAGGCTTCGTGCTCTTTTTTCTACTTGATTCTACCAAACTTAACGCTCGATTTGTAACGCAGTGCCTCGTGTAGTGGTGCTGCTTTACACTGTCTGATCCAGATTTTCTCCCTCCATCATCAGCTCTCAGAAGAAGGCAGAGGCGTCGCCTCCATAGCGAATATGTTGACAATAACAAGGATTCACAACAGTGTCTCTGCAGCTGCTGCTATGAGAAGGTAGGATCCCTCATCATAATACTCCCTCTGATTTTTGCTCTGACTCTGTGGAGGCCTCTCCCCCTGTAAGCTAATAAAAATGTCTTAGAGTGCTTCAGTTAGCTCGGGACTATGCCACCCGCCGTACTGCCTTTGGAAAGCTTCTAAAAGACCACCCACTGCATATGCAGACCCTCGCAAGGATGGAGGTGAGCTTACAGTGTACAGTATTTTTGCATAAAATAATAAGCATCAAAACCCTTGAACTTTCTCTCATTTTCCAACCTGAACACAAATAATGAATTTGTTTTAGTGACAGAATGACAAACAAGTATAAATCTGAAAAGTGTGGAAATGTTTGCCAATGTATTCATCCTTTTTATTCCAGTATTCTGTAGAACTATCCTGTGAATCGGCAGTTCTCAATATAGGCTAATGTTTAATAATACTTGGGTCTGACCTATGCCAGTGTAAAAGATTCATATCTTTGATCTAAAACAGAGATTTGAAGCCGTATGTGGATCCTATAGACATTCATAATGGCTCTTAATGAACTGCTAAATGATTTACAACCTGAACTAGGTCTTAAAATATAAATCATTTGAAAATTACTTATTTTGATTATTTTTTTGTGTTTTATACAATTTCAGCAAACTGTTATTTATTTCCCATTAATAGAAAAATAATGTGTAGAACAAATCAGGATTTTTCAAATAGTGATGTATTTTTTTGTCTGTACAAGATTAAAGATGCAGTGTAACTTAAACCTTATGTTCAAGGTATTTGTGCACCTGGAGATGAAAGTTGTCTGTCCTACTGGAAAAGAACAGGCCCACAGCATGAGGCTGTTTTGTAGATGTCTTTTTATCAAACACAGCCTCTAGTTTTTTTACTAGAAAGTTCTTGTTTTGCTCTAATCTAACCAGAGCACCTTCTTCCATATGTTTGCTGTGACTTGATAATTTATGGCAGTGGGTGGAGTTAGATGTTACGTGTCATCAACATTAAAGTGGAGAATCTAATTCTATTTTTTACTCTTCTCAGACTCATGTGTAAAAAAAGAAAAAAGAAGAGTAAAGTGAGAAAATGGGTTCAGACCACAAATTAACAAACCAAACTGAAATGTCGACCTGCTTTGGACAGGTGGAGACACGTGCAGCTTTCCTTCTGGTGATGGATGTGTGCCGATTGCTGGGTCGAGAGGAGAGCGGCCTGGCCAGTCAGCTTGATGTGCACCTCCTTCGTTTGCTCACTCCTGTGGTCAAACTCTACACCGGAAAACAGGTGAGCTGCTTCTGCCAACATAAAAGTCTTCTTTGATGGACTATGCAGAGTATCTGACAGACTGTGTTTCTCTTAGGCTGTTGCTGTTGTTTCTGAAGGTCTGGAAAGCTTCGGTGGGCAGGGATACATTGAAGATACTGGGCTGCCTGGAATACTCCGTGATGCACAGGTAGTCTTACTGCCAACAAAACTCTTTTCTGTCATTTTACTGTGCAATAAACCCACATATCGTTTCTCTTATAGGTGTTGAGTAT
Source organism: Jordanella pulchra (assembly GCA_034780135.1). Classification (NCBI taxonomy): domain Eukaryota; kingdom Metazoa; phylum Chordata; class Actinopteri; order Cyprinodontiformes; family Cyprinodontidae; genus Jordanella; species Jordanella pulchra. Next base: position 2,735 of record JAUZNJ010031739.1, on the reverse strand, counting down.
ATGGGAAGGAACAACAAATGTTCTCTCTCTGGATGTGCTGCGCTGTGCAGCTCGTAGTTCAGGAATGGTTCTGCATGCTTACTTTGAACATGTCAAGGTACGGAGTGGGGGGCAGTTACTGTGGGTCAAAGTCATTTTTCGTGGAAGCAGGGATAACAGCTGTCTCTGTTATCCTGCAGTCGCTGCTCACAGGTGCTGCAGATGTTTCCTCTCTGACTCCGGCTGTGAAAGCAGTTGCCGGTGCTCTGTCTGAACTGGAGCAGTTTGTCCAGATAGCAGCTTCCAGACCACCCAGTTACCTGGAACTGGCAGCCAGAGATCTGGCCTACAGCCTGGCTCGCATTTATGCAGGTGGGTGCTTCACAGGCACTTTTCTCTTTAAACATGTAACAGTTCCAGGGCTGTGCTAAAGCATTCATACTAATTAATCTTTTACATGTTGTCGCGTTATAATCCCAAATTGAAATGTAATTTATTCTATTATGTGTTAAAGAAAGGTCATCTGTTTCAGTCACTAATGTTTCCATCCAGGATTCTTCTGTACTTCTCTCCATCCATCTTTTTTCTGAAGAAATATTTTGATCATTCGGGATTGTAAATGTATTCTGTGATATCAAATGTTTTAAGATGAAAATTGTTTTTCATTTCATTTCTCTGCAGGAGATAAATTATATGGTGCTGCATGTGGTAGGAGGGAGGGAGGGGTGATTCATTTTTACATTTTATCTTAATAACTGAGATTCATTTGTTTTCTTTGTGAATGTATACAGTGAGTAGCAGGTCTTTGTCCCACGAGGGACAGGTGGAATTCAGTCTTTGCTTTAATCTTGTATCGTTTAAGCGTATCTGCAAATATGTATGTATACTATGTAAATGCATTGTCCCTTTTAGATAAATACATACCAATACAATTTGTGGAAAGTTGCAAGATTCTGTTAGTGACTTAAGATAATTATATTAACATTTTTGAGATCAGTGCTTTAAAGTCCTTAAATATGTTGTTTCCAGGTGCCCTTCTCATAGACCATGCCTGCTGGAAAGAAGCCACCCAACAGGACACCTATGCAGCTCTCAGGTTGAAAAAAAGACAAAAAGACAAAACGAAAAAACAAATTTTTAAGAACAGATTGGATAATTATTTTACATGTTCTTATCTTGCTTCATCAGATGGTGCGAACAGGATCTGTGTGTCGTTGCATCTAAACAGAAGAGATGCTGCTATGATTCCAGCACCTCATCCCTAGATGCTGCACTGGTTTATAATCAGCTGATTTAAGACTGAGCAACATTTGGATCCTGATGAATTTCTGCTCTGAGCTGATGTAGTTCATGATTTTGAATTTGATAGTTTTCAGATAAAAGAGGAAACGTTTCTTCAATAAAGAAAAAATCATGGAAAATAACAATGTTCTAGGTGAGAAATATTTCCGTTGTTCTTTAATAATGCTTGTATATTTCCCATTTCGATGATCCTTCTCAAGTAACAGTTACTGAGAAGGCAAAGCTTAGACAATGCATGCAATACAGGAAGAACCCCGACTGATTCAGAGATGTATCTATGCTGACTGTTAATAAATATGTCTTCGATTTCTTTTGCACTATCAAAGTAAATTCTGTTAAAGAATGGACATCAACTGTGTTAACAGTGATTAATAAAGTTGCAAAATGTCATGTTTTGAATAAATGTTTGAATATAAGAAGTATTCAGCCAAAATGGTATTTTTTCTTTTTTGTTTGTTTGTTATAATGGTCCTTCCTTCTATTAGCCCTCTTTAAAGTTCCCAGTGCCATAATTTGCTATATATTGTGTTATTTATTTTATTAATCTCATTATGTATGGTTGACCCCTCACTACTATGAAACACAAGGATACATACATTAAATTATTCGATTTTAAAATAACCGAATCGTTTAATATTAACTGAATAAAAACATCCCAGTGTTAAATTGTGCATAAATTAAACAGGTAATTTGAAAAATGAGCAAAAGTTTTTTGAATGGCTTTTTATTCCATAAAGACATCCTGTAACAGGGCATACATTTGATGTGCAGGGAATTTAATAAAAAGCATGGCAGCATGATATCCTGAGCTTGACTAATATCATTTTTGTATCATTTTACAAGTTGTGCATTAGATAAGATAATAATATGACAGAAAAAAAATATATGATGTTACCATAGTCAAAAGGCATTGAATACTAGGAATGACTCATATGTATTTTATAATTTAATTATAATATTCCACTGAGAGCAAATTAAAATGAAATGTATTCCTTGCATGTTTCACATTTTATCATTTTATGAACACAAACGTCTTTGCAATGGTATTTTATATGATAGAAAAACTTAAATCTGTCAGGAATTATAACATGATACGAAAAAGATACATAGTTTTAAAAGTCTTTCGCATTTATAAAAATGAAGTCCATGAAGTTGATGGAACTCTTTTTTTAAAACTGCTTTATTAACCGAAATAAATGTCCAGAACAAAAAGTTTCCTCAAATGGCAACTAGTTGGAAAACACTTCAACTGAATAGAAATTACAGATACTAAAACGACCTCTGAGGTTTTAAAGAATTTTATTTATTGCTCTGAAATATTTTTTTATTGTTAGGGGTGCAGAACAATTAGGAAGAAAATAGTTTCAAAGCTTTAAGTGTTTGGTTAAAGATTTATTTTCCAACTGGACAACTTTACACATGCTGCCAGAACTAATACTAATAGTGCACATATA
>JAUZNJ010031738.1:0-14063 GCA_034780135.1 Jordanella pulchra | reverse complement strand
ATCTATCTATCTATCTATCTATCTATCTATCTATCTATCTATCTATCTATCTATCTATCTATCTATCTATCTAGTCTCCGCATGTCTGGAAGGTAACAGCTGGCAGTACAGGATGCAGGGTCAGGACCTTCCTTCACAGAGTATTACCGTTTTAGTGGTATGTCAAATTGTGTGTCTGTGGTGTATGTGTCACTGTGTTAGTTTAAGCTGCAGAACCAATTGGGAAAAAAAGTACAAAAGAGTTGATGTCCTGCCAAGTACAGTATGCAGTAAGGGACTTAGGTTGATTAACTAGTCAAACCTCCTCTGTCTCCCTGTCTCTGACACACGCATAAGAATGTCGTAGCAATAAAGTTGGGGAATGCCATCTGACATCAGGAATGAAGCGAATCAGACAAAGTCAGCAGCAGTTTGAAAATTAGATGTCCTCACCTGCCTCCGGCATGCATGTGTTTGCAGAGCTAGGAGGGTGCTGCAGTGTTTGACTTGTGTTAGACCACATGAGGGCAGTGCTGAGAGGAGTGTGTTTATTTTTATTTTTTCCGCTGTATATCAAGTTTCAGCTTTTGTTCTTTTTTACCGGGGGGAACAAAGCTGTAACAGATCACTGGAGCGCAGTAGAACTGCAGCATGTTAATGTTCCCTTTCAGTGACTCAGCGCTTCAGGATTTCTCCTCACACAGTTCGACACACAGTATTGATCAAGTATTTCATAATTCTTTCTGCCTTTGCCTTTTTTTTACATCCTGTTTATGAGTTACATGTAAATATCAAAGAAGTGAAAGCATTATGAAATAGAAAACACTTTTTTTTAAATACTCAAGGGATCTTTATTAATAATTTATTATGGAAAGTAAATCATTTGGTATTAATCATTTTTAAGGGAAATAAAAGCGATCCAAACAAACTTGTTTTTATACATTAAATAGTAAATTTAATGTATAAAACCAAAATTTCCAAACACATGAACATTACCATTTGAAAATCAGGTGCATGATAGTGGTTTGGTTGTTTTTGTTTGTTCAAACAAGAACAGAACATGCTCATGTAGAGATCATAATTTTGTCCCGTCGTCTGTAATGATTTCAGAGCTGGAAAGGTGCTAATATTAGCCTGCCTTGTTATCTCCACACCAGTTTTAATTTCACTTGGAGTGATTCTAACAATCCGGGACTGACTTGTAGGCAGTTGGGCAGTAGCGCTGCTTGGAAAACTTTTACCTGTTGGGAAACTGCTAATGTTGCTATGCTACATCCTTATGAATGCAAATGCATGCGCGTTCTAGTCCATACCCTTGTGAGGAAAAAAAAAATGGGTATGAAATTTGTTGTTTTTCCTCCTAAAAGTTATGACATGAATATGATGAAAAGTTTAGAAGAATTGTGTCAAACACAAGGTTCTGAGCCCTTTAAGAAGAATTCAGGGATTAACTTTATTATATTGGGATCTGTTTCACACTATCCATTTATTTATCTAGGTCTCTCCAGAAACAAAATAGTGTTTTAAAATGAAGCAAACAGCTGTTTCTGTAAATGTCTTAAGAGGGTGAATTTTTACTTTTTTGGTTTTTTTTGACAGAACCTCTGGAGATTCACTTCAATAGTCTTTTGGCTAAGACAGGCCTTTATGTTTTGTTGTTCAGCTGTTGTTTTTATCCCTTTTAGTGGAGCTTTCCCATTAATACAAAACATCCCCAATCTCTTTCATAATGTTAAATTACTAGCACTTGACCTTATCTGAGGCAGCGTAAGTCTGTAGTCCTTCAGATGTTCTGGGGTCTTCTGTGATCTCCTGGGTGAGTCGTTAATGGACCCTTCCAGCAAACACTGTTCCATGTTTTATCCATTTGTTGATAATGGTGACTTGCTAGAGTCTTAAAGCCTTTATAAATAATAATAAAAAATAGCCTTGCATGTTTAATTTGGGAATCTTTAATGTAATAATCTGGCTGATGATTTGAAATGTTATTTGACATTAAATTAAAAAACAAGTCATGTGCAAGAGGTTACATGCCTTTACAGAAACGTGTTCTGTAAATGCAGTACTGTGTAAGTGTCTAGAGTGTGGACTGTTTTAAAAGCAACAGTCTGTATCAGTTTACTTTGTTTAACAAACTATGATTAAAGTATTTTTTTCCTATAGTCCAGGACATGCACAGCAAAACATCACATGGTAATGTTCATGTGTTTGGAAATTTGTGAATTTTCTTTTAAAAGGCTGAGATGTCTCCTCAGAGCCTTTAACAAAAGTTAAGAATTAGCAACATCAAAAACTCCCCCACACACAAACTTTCAACTTTAGCTATGAAGAATAACTGTTGGGAAAGTACAAGCTCTGCTTTCACTTGCAAATTACTACAAATGTCAAAACTGGTCAGACTTTTTTTTTGCACTGTTTTAAGAAACGGAAGAACTGTATGGTTGGTGTCCATCTACTGTAAGCTTAAACAAATTATGCCAAAAATCCTACAGACAGTAAATATCTATGAAAAGTGTAGTGTTGAGGGGCATTTTGCTAAGATACATATAGTCAGTTTATAGTTTAGCCTTTATAAACAAATACGTAAAAGACTGTTACTAAATGTTAAATGTTAAGGCTGGGCTTTCAGTGTATTTTTTATCATTAGAATTTTATAGTTATGATAAGAATTTTGAGTTATTGTCTAAATGATAAATAAGAATTAATGACGATTAAAAATTACAGAAACTGGGTGAATTGTCAACATTTTTATTTTTTTTTTATTTTTACAAAGGGTAGCAGATCCCAACCTGTGCCCCTTAAATTGAAACAGTGTACCACATTTGACTGGCTCAGATTATTAAAGTTTTAAAAAGGAAAACCAACCAGCATGGCTACAAAACAAAGCCTCACCTCATGACCAGCCTGAGCAGTAGAACAGTTAGGATAGAGGATTTTAGTATATACAAAATATAGTATGAACTACAACTAAAGAAAATTAAAACACAACAACAAAGGCTGTGGGACAGTTTATAAAGTTATTAGGTGAAGCAGGGAGAGGTGATTCTTAGAGAGTTGAAGTGTATTTTGTGTTTTTTTTCACAAAGAAGGGAGAGTGATAAGCTGAGCTTTCCTGTGCTGTCCCTTGTTGTTTTGTTTTTTGTGAGGCTAAGAGGATCACTGTTTTACTGTGTCAATTTTCTTTCTTCCTGAATTCCTGTGTTGGTTATTCTGTTAATTAAAATGTTTATTCGATTGTTTATGCCCAAGTCTGCCCCACCTGCTATATATGCACTGAGCAACTCCTAACCTGTTTTCCCTTGCAATGGGCAGATTTTAATTTGCATTTGACCCAAAGCAGATGTGTTTTATTTTGCAACCACACCTCTTTTTTGTCTGACCCATGAAACTGCTGCTGAACTGCTGTGTAGCCCAACTAAAATAGACCTGGGGTCTATCTAAGCTGAAGCAACACAAGCCAATGTGCAGATAATCATGTCTAGTGTGTTAATCTCCATTGACTCTCAATAAACCCTTAACGCCATGTCCTCGTACAATACGACTTTGTGTTGGATCAGATGCAAACTTAGATTTGTTGAGTTAAGGGCTTAATGCACCAAATTACAAAGCTTAGATCATCTCAGAATTAGAAAGGGTTTATTGTTTTTATGTCATAAGATCTTAATCCTGTAAAATAAGTTCAGTTCTGAAGACAAAGGGGCTAAAACACCATCATTGTAGACAATATCTAAAACAGCTTGTAAATGTTACTGTGTTGGATTGGCTGAAGGTCAATCTTAATGAAGCAGATGGTAGAGTCTGAGTGACTAAAATTAGTAATAGGAGCAAAAGATACTGATCAGCATATCCTTGTAGACTGCTGTATGTCAGACTCAAAGCATGTGTCCATTTGAACAGCTCCATTAGTTTGTCACATTAGTATGAGACATCCACAGAAATAAACACTGCAAGCCAGTAAAAAACGTGTTCTCTTATACTGACTTTATTAGTCCAGCATTCAAGTAGAAATACTAAGTCATACAGGGTTAACCTCATGTCACTGAAGCAGAAATTGTGCAAAATGATCTGGCAAAAAATTAATACAGCAGTAGGCAATAAAAGGTTAAATCTAAAGGAAGTTTTAAAGTGAAAAGTGTCTTTCATCCAGGCACCTTTTCAATCATGTGATTGTTTTGGAAAATAAACATTTACATGCCCCGCAGTCCTACGTAAAAGTAGGAAACCACAGATACATTTTTGTAAGGACCTGCCTTTATCATCCTCTGTTTGCTATTTTTTTCTGTTTAATTTTTGGTTCTTCCAACCTCTCCGTGCTTAAACAGTGGTGATTTGGTCCACTACTCTGGTGCTATCATTCATTTCGACACATTCCACCTCTTGTCTCTGGCCATCTCTTCCTAGCTGATCATCCCTGGTCTTAGAAGGGGGCAGAAAGGTTAGGAGAGTGGGCAGAAAGGCCAACGTGTGCAGGGCCGAGCAGCCGGCCGTCAGCATGAGGCAGCGGAAAAGTGTGTGAGTGAGGTTTGAGCGCACAGAGCAGACAGGCATCAGGGCGGCGCTGTAGCACACAAGTGTCTGTAAGGAAGGAACGCCATGTCGTTCCAGGGCCAAGCGAACCCAGCGAGTCCTGCTTTCACCACGGCCAGAGGTGAAGCCACAGAGGAGGGGGCCGCTACTGTCTGCCGAGTGCCCCAAAGCTGTGATCAGGCACAGCACGGATACGCAGTCCATCTCCACGCCCCACAAAGTCATAAAGCCCAGAACTCCAAATTGGACAGAAAGAAGGGTAAGGCCGAGCCACAGGGACACCAGTGGCTCCACAACAACCAGAGAAGATAGACCCAGGAGGAAGAGCACTGCCAGCAGTGAGTGTCTTAGGGGTGAGCTGACTGCGGTCGCATACCTGTCCAAGTAAACAAAGGAGGGGTTGAATATCAGGAAGCGAACCCGGGATGTGAGAGACAAGCGGCGCAGTGTGTCCAGTAGCACTGACATCTCCTCACGCTTGTTCTCTGTTGTTTTGGCAACCAAAAAGATGCGAGAAGCTGCGACATCAGGCTCCTCCCCTTGGCCACGTTCTGCAAAGATGATGTCATCAGCGAAGTGGGCGAATTGTGGCTCACGCAGAAAGGACTGGCGCAGTGTTTGAGTGAAGTTCTCACGAGGAAGGCTGGTGGATAGGTTACGGTCTGATAGGTAGTTCAGGTACGCCTCAAGCCAGCTGACCCTCTGAAAGCCTTTGGCATACTCCAACAGGTCCCGCTGCACCGTAGTGTTCCAGTAGGGGGCGCTTTCATAAATGTAGAATCCAATCACTGGTGAGTAGGAGCTGAAGTAGCGCTGCTGTGCTCGTGTGTAGAGTACTGTTGCTGTATCCATGGCGACCAGTGTACTGGGGTCAGAACCCTGGGCCACCTGTTGAGACCAGAAATATATTTGTTAGACAGTGAAGAGAAAGGATGTGTTGTCTAAGTAAATTTAATCATTGTGTACATAGGTAAAAAATCGATATACGTTTTGAAATGGTGTTATAATTGTTGATATTTCTGAAAAAGCAGAACAATTTTTTCCATTTAAACCTTTTTTTGAGTTGATCTGTGTTATTTCTCACCTAAACTTTTGATGGGGGATAAATATGACATAACACAGGCTGCCAATTTTTTTTTGCAACTTGTTAAAATATAAAAGATGAGAAAAAATGCCAGTCCGGTAAGGTGGGTGAGTGTTGATCTTCACGTTTCAGAAAGTTTAAGAATGGCTATGAGAAAATAGCTACTCCCTGAATCTTGCCCATATCCTCATGTAGTCAGGGCAATAATTACAAGTTTGAAACAACAGGAACTGAAAAAACACGACTGAATGGGCACTACATCATGTCATCATGAACTGTGGCATACCATATATTTTAAATATATTTCTCTGTATGCTACAAACCTGTGAAACAAGATTTGAAAAGATTGTGTTTTGTCCTGGGATTTTAAGTATTAGGCTACTAAAGTTGTGAATAAAGTCAGGATGGTTCTTAATTTGAGTAGAAAATTAATAGATTACTCAACTGGCAAATGTTTCTGTTCAGATCCTCAACTACAAGAAAAGTTCTTCTATTTGGGAAAAAAACTGTTCCAACTACAGTGCTGAATATCTGGACATTAACAAACGATTAAATGACACATCAAAATACAAGAAAGAGCTTTGTATTCTCCTGTATCGCAAAGCAAGTGATTTAGCTCGAGCAATTGTAGTTGCAGCTCGCCAGTCACTCACTTTTGCTAAAGTGTTTGCAGACTTCACTAAACCAGTGACATTTTCAGCACAATAATTTGAAGGTGACAAAAACCTAATTGTGCCAACAGTTAGTTTTTTTTCTTGATGTAGTGGGCTATGTTAAACCTAATAGTTGGCACAATTAGGTATTTGTTAATCAGTATGTTTAACAGTCAGTATGTTTAACATAGCCCACTACATCAAGAGTCCTGTATAAAAATCGTAACCCAGTGCTCAAAATCTTGTTTCTTCTCCAAAAGGTGTTGACAAGGGCTAGGTTCCAAACCTTTTTAACTCCCATCCACATCGATTCAGTATGGTTACAATTGTGGCTCACCTGGAGAAAGCCCATCAGTCCAAAGGAGATGTAGACCAGATAGAGTAAAACTACAAAAGGTTTGACGTAAGTGTTAGTGATCCAGTCTCCGTAACAATGCCGTACACATCCCAGCAAGAAATGGGAGTCCTGAGGGTGAGGGTCCGATGTTGTTGTTGTTGTTGAAAGAGTGGGGGGCGGTGAATGCGTTTGAATAGAGTTAGCCATGTGTCCATCCAAAGCAGAACTGTTTGCAGTTTGTGTTTCCACATAGGTCAGGTTAGGGTTTGGCACATGAGTATGACCAACTCTATGAGGTGGGTTGGTTGATTGTGTCTCTTCTTGGTAACGAGTGTACATCAAACACCGGTACCAAGCCGGTTTTGAGTCCAGCATGTCTGGTTTAGGTACTCGCCGGCAGAAGCAGCCATGTCTATACCTTGTCTCTAGGTAGCCTGTAAACACCAGACAGGAACTGTAAAAGGACAACATGTAAATGTAGCTTATGGCAATGGCAAGGGCGGCGGTGCGGCAGAATAGCCGGACAGCTTCCATGTTGGTGAGTGGTGAAGCAGCCAGGCCTAACGTCATCAAGTGGATCATGGTGGAGCCTGAGAAACGAAGCATGACGTCTTCAAAGACGCTTGCAACCCGCTCTTTCACATGCTGCTCCTCCCGAGTTCGTCTCCACGATGACAACATCTCAAATGAACCAAAAAGGCCATGACCTGTTGATGAGTAAGACAGGAATAAAAATACACACACTGTTACACAAGAGATAAAAAAATAAAAATGTAGAGCAGTGTACTACTGGTTTCTCATAAGAAGTATACATATGCATGTAAAAACACATAATAAGCTTAGCAAATAATACATTTTAAATTGGACCTTAAAATGTTGTGTCAAAAAAGAGATTTGTCAGAAAGACAGTTTGTTACCATGTCCTTAGGTGGTTCAACAAAAGACCAAACAGTACCCAAAATTATTACAAGTGAGAAGGAATACGAGAGGAAACAACTACATGCACCAATTGTATATTCTCTCTAAAAGATTTTCATAAAGCCAGAAGACTTTCTGATGTAAATCACATTACAGAACTGTAAGAAAGTCATCTAAGTCATCTAAGTCATTTCATCTAAATGTTAGATGAAATGTAACGATGCATGATCTAAAGGTAAACAGGTCATTTATCAATACAAGTTATCATTATTACAAAGAACTTTTCAAAAAGTAAAATCAAAGCCATATTAACTAAATATTACCAAAGATTTTTTTTTCATAACATCTTAACTACTCATAAATAAAAAGTGAAATAAGAAATAATAATAATACAATTTATTTTAAATGTGTCCATGCAATTTCTGATTGTAGCACAGATCCATTAAATGACATGAAACATAACATGTAACGCTGTTTTTCCCACAACTTCAAACAACCACTCTTGGCAAGTGCAATTTAAAAATAATTTAATATTTTCAAGATCCATTCATAAATTCAGTTATGGCCAGTATCAGATGCACACATGCACGTAAATATTTACAATGTGTATGTGAAACAGATGGTTTCTAATGCTTTTTTTAAGCCTTGGTTGCCATGGCAACTGTGAGTCATCTGTGACACATGGACACCCTTGTTCCTGCAGAGTTCACCATGGCAAAACACCTTAGCAGAGCTACATTGTACTGACACTTAACGTGGTGGCAAGAGAGAAATGCACGAAAAAGATCTGTAGAGTGTGTTATTGTCAGAATCATAGAGAGGTGTTAAATCCAAGAGAGACCAAGAGCACAAGAGAATAAGAACAGTGTGTAGCACAGAAGTTGATTTTAGCAGCTTCAAGTGGACACAATAAAACCCACAGACACCATCTTAACAGAGGGCTCTGGGCATTTATAGCATACATTTCAGGGATTTCCTGATGCAACTTTTTTTTTATAATGATACCGATATTGCAGCTTTTAGTATTAGCAGATACTGATATTGACTTGATATGAGCAAACATTATAAGTACTTTTATAACTCACTTTTGAGTGAAGTATAACAGAAAAGCCTGCATCAAGTGGCACAGAGAACAATACTTATGAATCCATGTATTATACAGGGTTAACTCTGAGGCTACCAGATTTTTACTCAGTTTTTCTGAAAACGTTTCGACATCTATCCTGCTGTCTTTGCTCTGGTGATCTATAGTTGACGCACTAATGTTTTTAGGCACCTGAAGGTTCATCCTCCTAAGCACATTCCCAGTCAGAGGCAAATCAGTGACCTACTCATTGTTCTCCTGGGTTCATTGGAGTCTTTTTTGTACAGGTTTTGTGTTTGGCTGTTTGAATCCTGATGAGTGCGGTTGTGTTACATGAGTTCCAGAAAAGAGTTGTAGATGATAGGAAACTGAAACCCCAACCCCCTTTTATTATTTACTGTTACCAGTGTTAACATTGGGTCATAGGGTTGAAGACCATTTATTTATGTGCAAGAGAATTACAAAACACTACAAAACTACAAAAGTAAATAAATGAGAACAAGAGTACTTAATTCTAAATATATTTGAGGTGTTATTTGTCACAAGTTGTTACTCCCACATAATTAATCTCTAATTTGAAGTATACTACATACGAATTATCGTTGTGTAAATTAGACCACTGTTATTTTGACATTCTGGACAGACAATGGCTACTTTTTTTTCTTTTTTACAGAGGAGCACTTAAGTGTAGCAGCAGCTAGATGTGCTATATTGCTTTGTTTAACCATGGTTATGAATTGTCTCCTCTTCCATGCGCTCCTGAAAAAAAAATCTAAAACAAAAAAAATAACTTTTATATGGAGTTTTAACCTGCAGCTCTGGCTAAATGTAGGAGCTAGTAGCTATGCTGCTCCTACGTGTCCTACTAGCTCCTACAAGGCTACATGTAGGAGCTAGCTATGCTGCTAGTACAAACATCTGCTCCCTTTTTCAGAAAAAATGGTGTATGAACGATTCTCATTGGTTCCGATGTCATTTGACACAGTTGACTCAAATTATGACAAATACATGACCCATATTTTAAAATAAATTACAATCTGTAATCTCCTAAAGTAGATGTATATGGTATTTATATAATTATATTTTATTTACTGCAGACTATAAAAATTGATTTTTTAAAAGGTATCTAGAGTAATTCCTTATTCTGTCATTCTCTGAAAAGTGCTGTTATTTAAAAGATATATTGCTGCTTTTGAAAAGAATTATGGAAGTAACAAGGGGGCTTGCAACTACTTTTCTTCATGACTGCTCATTTGCATCTCTTTCTCATCCTTCCTCTGAGTTTATAACTAAAATAACTGCTAAGACAAGCCTTATCGTAGTCTCCATTTACATGGCTAAATATTTTATAAAGCATTTCAAAGAAACTTCATGTCTTTGTTATGAATTTTTCCTGTTCGCTCTTCACATATTCAAAGACTTACTTTAGAATCCAATCACTTCTTGTATATTCTCTTCAGTTACCCTCTTTGTAATGTCGGAGAGGCAATAAAAAAAAAAAAAAAAACAATAATTCATCTTAATTTATGATCTAATCCAAATGTCAATCAACTTTATTTACTATATTGGTGCATACAAACAAGGAGTTTTACTTTAGCTCAAATACAAAATATATTAAAAAGGGAAAAAGCACTTTTTTTCAAAACGTTTATACTGAGTTCCGACTTGAGGGAAGACAAATACTTGTCTTGGTATTTTTTATAAAATTTAAAAAAAAGAGCAGAGTGTCACATATCCATTTTAGCCCTCCGGCCTGCACAACATTCGAAGATGGATTGATTTAAGAGGTGAAACATCAGTTTGAACTCTGGCAGTTACCCTAAAATCCCATATCCTCGGTAATCGCTCTGCTGCGCTCCGTTCCAGCCCGCCTGTGTAAAGCACCACCTACAGCCTCCACAGCATAAAATAAATATTTTGGTCAACATTATATATCTGCATCCTTGTATGCCAAATTACCAGTAGTTTCCATCTAATAATTAAATTAAACAGTCTTCTTTTTGTGCAATATATGAAAATGTTACCAATCTGTCGTTAGCCTATTTTACTTTGAAAAATCGGATCTTCTCTACGTTCTTTTACTGTTTGGTGCTATTTCAATAACTGATCTTGACCTGGCCGGCTTCCAACGGACCAGAGCTGAGCAGAAAATAGCTTGGCTCCTTATTTGACGGTAATGGATGGAGAAGCACTAACTGGACGGAGACGTGCGGAGGAGTAGCGGTGAATGTAGAACAGTTGTCATTGATTAACATGACTGCGTAAAGTGCTCCGCAGGACGTACATCAGTGGGGTAGAGCGGAACAGAAAGGAGCGGAGGATGTGAAATCTGGGGGTTAAGAGCCAGTAAAAACAGAAAAATAGATTTAATCTAAAATTCTAAAATCTAAATCTAAAAAAATTATTAAATAGGTAGTGTGGCACTTAAATCGACAATGCAGAAAGTTACATGAACATAAGGGTTATTTGACAAGGAGGGGTTAAAAAAGCATATATTTATGCTGATGGTGATTACTGGCAGTTGGAGGAAATGGGAATGATTGGGTTAGTTCAAGTCAACATGAGAACAATTGAGATCATGAAACACTAGAGCAGTGTTTTTCAACCCTGGTCCTCAAGGCACATGGTCATTATTAGCTTGTGACTGAAGACCCTCCGTTGTTGTGGAACAGTATTTAGATGAGGAGAACGGTCAGGCTGCTGCATAAGGTTTCTCATTTTTAAAGAATCCTTCTTTGCACAATCTTGTCCAGGGGTTTTAGAGGAGTCCAAATGAGCAGAGGCAGCCTTTCTTATCAGCTTGTTAAACCTTTAAGTCATTGGGTCTGATCATGCAGAATAATTGCACTCTCCAGCAGATTAATAGATGATATGCAGAGTCACGCTGCAAACACTGAAGAACATAAGCCTGCTCAAGAAGTACAATGTGCTCCATCCCTTCATGTAAATGCTTCACAGTTGCCCTCAAGTCCAGTCAATAGTCCAGAAGAACACAAAGGTATTTATACTCCTCCAACCCCTCCACTTCTTTTCCCATGATGGAAATGGTTTGAATGTTCCTGTTTCTCCCGAAGTTCAAAATCATGTAATTTGTTGTATTTAAATATGAGTTTTTTCCACACCATGCCGAATAGTGGTTCACCAGCTCTCCATACTCAGTTCCCTGTCCATCTCTGACACACCCAACAACAGCAGAAAAGACTTTTTCTGTCGGGTTGAGGGGGACTCTGCCTTAAAGACTGGGAAAGGCTCTGAATAAGGTTGGTGATGACAGACCCCAAAAGACCAAAGGTCAAAGGTTGTGCGCCAAAATCCAGACTGTGGGATATTTTCTGACAAATAAACCACACGTTTTCCTGGATTTGTTTAAAAACTCCCACTTTTTGGACTGATTAAAGTATTTATTCTGTAAAAGAATTTATGCTTAAATTATGTAAAATAAATGTAAATTAATTCATCAGAAAAAAGAATAAGTTAATGAATGCTGTATTTTATCAGTGCGCACACAGTACATCATGTTCATCCACTCATGTTTAATATTCCTGCATCCGAGCTTTTGATTGACACTTTGTTCATTATATTTGCCAATACCCGATGTGCGTCACCCTTGTTTGATGGTAAACAAGCTACAGCTCAGCTCAGCATGCAGAAAACTGGATCAGTTAGTGGAGAAGCAAATATCCAGTTTAATGTGCGGGAAAGCAATGAATTAGGTCAAAAATGAACTAATAGCAGCATTTTAAAAACTATAAAGAGGGGACATGTGGAGACTAAGGCACAGAAACACCTCTATAAACAGATGGTCTCTGACCTGTGCCCACATGAATGGTGCAGCAACATAATGGTGGTATATTATTCAAACTGATTCTGTAAAACCTTTTGTTGTTTACTTTGAAACACATATTAAACAGTTGGAACACCAGAACACTATGTTTTTACCTTTGCTTTAGTTCTGAAACTGCCTCAAGTAAGAAATGTGTCCCTTTTTTTATCCTCCACCCACTCAGTGTGTTCCGGTCCTACAGCCTGTCAGTCATTTTGATGATCTGTCTTCCTTGTGACGGCTCTCAGCCACAGGACTGGAAAGTAAATCTTAGAAATTTTTAGATGAGGAATATAGGTTGAGCATTAATATGCTTTGCAAGAATATTAATTAATTCAAAGGAAGTCTAACTTTAAAAGTGACAGAAATATGAATGTGTACTCCTCTGGTGGTAAATACTTAATAAAACCAAACTCCGCTGCAGATACAAAGCCAGGTCTTCTAGGGCAGGGGTCCTCAAGCCTGGTCCTCAGGCTTCAATGTCCTGCTTCCTTCAGATATATCACTGCTAGGCTTAATCAAGTAACTGCTTTGCCTCCTAAACAGATATAAAGGTTTGAGGAGGCTTGTTAATCACATTGATTTAAGTCAGCTGTTGTGGAGCAGGGGAACCCCTATAGCTCGTCCAGAGTTACCATGACACTTGGCTTGTATGAGTATCAGTAATACTGTCCTTCCTTGACCAGTCAGGTTTTTTTGCATCTAATGATGGAAATGAAAGACTGATCAGTGCTCCTCAACATTCAATGATTCATTCCAGTCATTGGCCACCCCTTCGCCCACCCCTACCAGGTTATTTGTTGTTCCCCCTGGGAATTAATTTAATACCCCTGGAAGAAGCAGTTCTCTATGAAACCTGATGGTGGCAGAAGTGATACCATAATGTGAAATTTTCTACTTTGACATTTTAACACTAGTATATTAACCACAAATTGAATCCAGAAATGCAGCCAAAAATCATTCACAACAAACATATACACATAAAGAGGACTAATAGCGAATGTTTGCACTTTTATCAGTTAGTTTGTCTCTGCGGTCATCTTAGAGTGTTCTCCAAAAATAAAGAACACCGCTCAACCCATTTAATGTATGTATCTTGTAGAACCACAAATAAGTTTTTTAAGCTTTATAAGCAAGGACCCCGATGAAGATCTGGTCTGTCTTAATGAATTTATTCCGAAAATATAGATGTTGTGCTTGTTCATTTTCCTGTTGGTTTTATTTTGATCAATATAGATTGACCATAAGATGGTTTTGGCATCTACCAGTTTTTAGTCACCTCTAAGTGCACAGTGGTCCCTGTCTGATCACCTCAATGAAAATTTTCTGGAACTGCCTCTGGTCAGGCATCATGCTAATGTGGTCACCTGTGGAAATCCCTTAGCCTCCCATCGGCCACCCCAGGAAATTTTATCTAGAACTGCCACTGTTCCTCACTGCAACTTTGTCTATGACCTGTCTTCCATGTCCCATGGTCCATATAATGCTGGTCGTTTACTAATTTTCGGAACTTTTTAGAACAGACACAATTGTGCTTTTTATATACTAATTGGGTGAATTCTGAAAGTAAGTGGTTGAAGTGGATTGGATTTAATAAAAAAACTAAATACAAATGTCACGGAGAATTTATTTGGAAAACTATGCATTACTTTCCATTT
>JAUZNJ010031737.1:0-14063 GCA_034780135.1 Jordanella pulchra | reverse complement strand
CCTTCTTCAGCCTGACGGCTTCCCTCACCGAAGGTGTCCACCAACGGGTTCGAGGGTTGCCGCCGCGACAGGCACCGGCAACCTTGCGGCCACAGCTCAGATGAGCCGCCTCGAGCAATGGAGGCACGGAACACGGTCCACTCAGACTCCATGTCCCCCACCTCCCCCAGGACGTGTTTGAAGTTCTGCCGGAGGTGGGAGTTTAAGGGGATTCCGCCAGACGTTCCCAGCAGACCCTCACAGCACGTTTGGGCCTGCCAAGTCTGACCGGCAACCTCCCCCACCAGCGGAGCCAACTCACCACCAGGTAGTGCTCAGTGGACAGCTACGCACCTCTCTTCACTCGAGTGTCCAAGACATACGGCCGCAGATCCGATGAAACTATGACAAAGTCGATCATCGAACTGTGGCCTAGGGTGTCCTGGTGCCAAATGCACATATGGACACCCTTATGCCTGAATATGGTGTTCGTTATGGACAATCCATGACGAGCACAGAAGTCCAACAACAGAACACCAGTGGAAGTATGTCCAGCCCCTCTCAAGGAGACTGGTTCCAGAACCAGAGCCAGATGTTGAGGTGAGACCGACTATTTCTAGCCGGAACCTCTCAGCCTCACACACTAGTTCCAGCTCCTTCCCCACCAGAGAAGTGACATTCCACGTCCCAAGAGCTAGCTTCCGCAACCGAGGATGGGACAGCCAGGGTCCCCTCCTTCGGCCGCCACCCAGCACAGTTTATTAATGTTCATTAACTTATATTTACAAATTCAGACACCTATTAGCATTTTTATTGACAGTATCTTACTGAATAGTATTCAGAGTAAACTTTCAAAAAGAAACTGCACGTCACTTTACCAAACAATTAGGAATTATTATTTCTCAGTAATCGTCTAATCGCGTCCTATCACTCTGATCAAAGCAAAAAACTTCAGAGAACAAAATGCAGATTTGCTGAGAGTTTTACAGGAAACCAGTTAAATATTTCTGCAATCCTTCAACAGCAGGCAATTCTGCTTCACGGAAAATAAAATGAGATTTTAAAATCTGAATTTACCTGGCAAAGCTTTGACATGAATCATTCCAATGACGACGGATTTCAGGGACCCAAAAAGTTTCTGAAACTTCATTTTGTTTCCTTTAGTGTTGCCACATGGCTCCTGGGGCTAAAGAAAGGGAGTTTTTGATTTTGCTGGAGTGAGGATCATGTGACGGAGCAAGGTTCAAAGACAAAAATCAATCCCTAACCACCACCAAACTTCAGGTCTAGTTGCCTAAGCTGAACCTTCTCAGCTCGACCTGGATGACTGAGAACCTTCACAGATACAGTCAAAAACTCAAGCTTTAAAAGTTATTGATTCAAAATTTACATTTTTCACTCCTAAACCCTTCAAATTGTTAGAATTTCAACTCAAGGGAAAATTATTTTATCTAAGACATTTTCATTCCCCTGCTTATTTTAGTGATATATACCTTGTAGTTGTGAAACATTTCTATTTTATTTATTGTTTAAAATCTTAAAAATCGTATTCATGTATACGTGTTAAAAAAACACGAATGAGATTTTGTTTGATTTTTTTACATTAAAAAAGAAATATTCTTTAAGCTAAAGATTAATAGAATATTGTAAAAAAATAACAGCTGACATATAAAAATATTCACTAAACATGTAACCCTGTCATTAAATTTTAAAACTGATTATAACTGAGCCACATGACCTGTTCTAAATGTTTTAATTTACCCTCCCCAATATGGCGGCGCCATTGACGTATGAGAAAACTAGTAGAGCGGCAAAAGTCGCCCTGTTTGCGTTAGCGCGAGTCTGTGGCCAAAATGAACGTTGTCACCTGCGTGACAGGTGGACGGGAGCAATGTTAGACATCCAGAGAAGCAAAATAAACCACGTTATTACAAATAATCAACGTATTCGTTCATATTTCTTGGTTTAATCTAAAAGGCCGGGGTTTTGTTTACATCTGACAGGGAAGCCACGCGGTATCTGGAAACTTCCTGTGCGGAAGCCCCGCCCCTGCAGCTGTCACCGCAGCAGACACGCCTTCTGCTTCACCGGCATCAATGTAAACGTACACTTTTTCAACCACTTTCAGGAAAGTTGGAAATAACCTCGGTGAGGATGTAAGGCCCGGGTGTTTGGGTTTCACCACGAGACGGAAATCGAATTGGAAATCATCGCATTAGGAGCCACGCGGGATGAAGATTTAGCGCCAATTTAAATGAACTCCCTCCAGCTGACGTCACCGAGCCCCGACTCATCTGTTCTGAGGCGCGAGCTGAGCCCAGACTGCCGAACAAAGCGGCGAGGAGTTCGAGCCGCTGCCACGCGCTTATATTGAATAACCGAACCGAAGAAGAGTGAACTTCACGGGCTAAGGGAGCTGAGGTAAAGAAGGATAACTTAAGCCCCAACTTCTCCAACTCAGTCAGTTCAGTCAAAGTCCAGCAGGTCGGAGAACATGCTGGTTCCGATCGGTATCGGAAACCCGGGGTGCTGCTGTTAACCACAGGCTCCGTTTGGTTGGTCATAAACACACTGATCTAACGAATCCTCTCAGTTAATGCGCGGCTCGGTCGGCCTTTATATTGAAAGCAGCTGTCTAAAGTTGGAGAGGAGCAGAAAGTGAACTGAACCTAAAATCTGCTGAGACCGTGAATGGTTCTGTTTGTTCTGATGGGTCCGTGTTGTGTTCTGATGGGTCGGTGTGCAGGTCTGCTTGCTGGGCCTGTTTTCTGCGTACAGTAGCAGTTTTACCCGCGCCTGGCCCGGTTTGGCTTTGTCGGAAGGAGGGAGCGGAGCGTGGGGGGTTGGGAGTTGATCAATGTGTGTTTTTCTGTTAAAAATCCTCCTAACTTGTTGTTTTTCCGCCCCAGGTTTGCTCTGGAGCTTTCAGCGGCCCTTGAGAGGATAATGCGGGGACAACAGTGAGTCTGACATTGATTTCATGAATGACTTCGGATCCACAGAAAGTTGCAGACTTAGCTCTCCGGCTAACCTGTGGCCTGTTGTCACAGGACTTCATTTGGACACCAGCAACATGTTTTAACCTGCTTCTTCCATGTGGTTCCGTTGACCTCTAAGGATTAAGCTTCAATCTGATGGATTTGTTTTACAGGGAAGCGCAGGAACCGAAGTCTGCCGCTGAAGGAGCTCCTAAAGACAACACAGCCCGACAGAGGAAGAGGAAGGCAGATGTTGCCATTGTAAGCAGCCTGTCTGTCACTAAACAGGAGTTAACTTTTAGTTTCACCTGTTTTTATCCAGATTCCTCCCAAAAACTGATCTAACAGATCTTCATCAGTGCTTCCTTTTGTGCAGGAGGATCTATGGATGTTGCCATCATTTACAGAAAGGCTTCTGGTTGTGGTGATTGTTCTTAATGAATTGATGTTTCCTAATTGGTGATCATCTTTAAAGCTTCATTCAGATGTGTTCTTCCACATCATTATGTGCAGCTGATATTTTTAGGGGGGTTTTCAAACTTTATTGGAACATTTTAGGGTGAAAAATGATGGAGAAAAACTTTGTAATCCATAGAAATTAGAACTTTTTATAACGGCTGCTTGTTCAATAAAGAATTAGATAAAAAACAAAATGAAAGGAAGCTAAAAACCCTCCATGTTAACAAAACTAATGAAGATTTAAATGCTAATAATTCAGGTCTTACATGGAGGATCTCGGTTTTGTTTTTCGATCAGCTTTTTCTAATGCTTATTTAGGAGTTATGGCATCAGAAGCTCATCAATTTAATTAGATTGATTCAAAAACCTAAAGTCAATGCTGCTTTTTCTTCCATTTACCTTTGACAGATGTTGCATAATTTTCAATGTAAACAAAAAAATTAGATGTTTGTTTACAAACTAGACGTGAGCAATAGATAGCAGATCATCATCAGCGATGCAAGCGCCTCTCCAGACCTCAGGGACCGGCTGCAGGACGCAGATGGTCAAAGAAAATGCTAATATTGGCTGAAAGTATGATCCAGGTTACGTATCGATCCATCTGCAGTTCAACAGTTGTACAGAAGCCCAGATTATTCAGACTGTCTGGTTTCAGGTGGGGGAATTAGTCAGGAAAAAAGAAAGAAGCTCCAGATGTTAAAATCTTCATGATGGATACTGAGCAGTTTTTGAAGGTAGAGATGCACCGATTCTCGGCTTCTGGCCGATTACCAATCTTTAAAAAAGCCTGGAACAGTCGGCTGTCATAGGATGCCTTCAATATTCCAATCTGGTCTTCTGAAGAACATTGAGTATTACGTGTAGATAGGTGCTCATGAAAATAAATCAGACCTTTGCAGAGCTCAGAAGTATCTGCTGCTCCTCTAGTTAAAGCACTTGAACTCAGCACCGTGTCTGTAGCATCATGTTTGGCTGTGTTGCTGCCATTGTTTATGTTGCTTTGCAGAAACCTCAGATGCACACAGAGGAACTGGAGACGGATTAAGCGGTTTTATCCGCTCGGACCTTAACCCTGTTAAATCTTTGGATTTCATCCAGGAGGATTGGAACCCATAAACGAGCTCTGATTCAGTCAGAATTCAGGAACAGGCTTTCGGTTTGATAATGAACGTCTGACCTGACCTGACCTGCCTCGGTGTGTTTGCAGTTTTAACCTGTGAGGAAAACAACAAACACCAAGAGCCGCTCTGCAGAACTTGATTTTGAATAAATAAAAATAAAATGGCTGATTTAAATGATTAAAACGGCCCAGATTTGTGATTTATGCTCCTGAGTTTGTGTAGATCTGAGCAGAACTATGTTTAAGAATCTGACTGATGCTTTCTGTCCCTGGTTTGTAGTTTCTACCCGACCTGGATGAAGAAGTAAAGGAGATGACGAAGAAAAAGCACCGTGATTCTGAGGTGAGCTGGTTTATTCGGGCCTTCCTCTAAATGCGCCTCCTTCCTGCACAGGAGGTTCTGTCCATTCAGCTGCCTGAGGAGGAGACAACACAACGTTATCTCCTACATGAAAGATTAATAAAACATGATTTAAATCCTTTTTATTTATTTATTCTTTTGCATCTGGAACTGGTCCAGCTTGGACACATCTTCCTCAGGTTGATGCTGTGACGTTCATCGGATACTCCGGTCCTAACGGCTGGACGTCATTCTGACTGTAACCTGTTTGCCGTCTTCCCTGCAGATGAGCTGCGGTCTGGATTATGGGAGTCCTCAGAGCTGGACCCCCACCCCTCTGCTGGAGGAGGACCAGCAGGCTTCGCTGACCAACGCCGGCCTCTTTCACTACAACTTTCACAACATCTTCGTCACGCCGGTGCACTGCACTCCGCTCCCCGCGCTGTGGTGAGAGCCGCTAACAGGCCGTCCCCGTGTGATGAAGCCGGGGTCGGCCCCACGCCCGCCGAGCTGCTGTGGGGCCGATCCACAGCAAACCGGCCGTCTGGCTGCTTCACGGCTGGACCAGAAAGTTCCACGTTTTGTTAAAGGAAACCTGAGAAAAGATGATGAAGAAATGACATTTTTAAAAACCTTTCACCAAAAAAGGGGTGAAATTATTGTTTTAAACATTTACTTCAAAAATAGTTTCTACATATTTTTTTCACAGAATTTACACTTAAAATGTTTTCATTTTTCGGATCATCACATCTAACCCCCCTGGAAACATGTTGCCGCTAACGACCCGTAGAAATGTCTCTGTAAAAGTCAAAGTCTGACGTTTAACTCAGTCTGAAAAACGGCGACTGTGGGAAAAAGATGAAAAGTCTTTAAATGAAACGAGTCAGTAAAACGATATCTGAGGAATAAAACAGACTTTTTTAGTAAAATGTTTCTTCTTTCTGGTTGTTTTTCTGCCAGCTGGGCCAGTAAGGATGTGGTCTGGAACAACATGCTGCAGAAGGACAGGACCTACAGCAGAGACGTCCACATGCTGCAGAAACATCCACACCTGCAGCCCAGGATGAGAGCCATCCTGCTGGACTGGCTGATGGAGGTCAGAGCGACTCGCTAATCGCCACTAATCTGTTCATTTCTAAACTTCTCTGAGTTTTGTTTGGGAGGTTAAGGAGTGGCATCCTGCGTTTCACTCATGGATCTGATCCCTGAAACATACGGGCGGCTGAAATATATTCTAAATGGATGCAACCCTTGAAAGAAATAGATTTATTGATTTATGAACGATTCAAACATGAAATATTCCATGAAATTGTTCATTGTGTTTATGGATAATTAAAAACAGATGTTAAAGGTGAAAGTTATGTGTTTACAAGATACAAGTGTTTGTATCTTTAGCTGATCTGTACTTGAAGCCCATCAGACGCAGGTCACCATGAATGATGTCATTACAGCAATAAAAGTACTTCTTCCTATCATGAAATGACCAAAGAATGCTAAACTACATCTATAAAGATTATGCAACGACTTTTCTGAGAGAATTGGATCCGTTCTACGCTCTGCTGTTAAACTGCTTGTGTGACGTCATCATCAGACACGTCCGACCATCAGAACATCGTTTCTCCGTATTCGTCGGTCTTTGGATGATGCAACTTTAACTATAAATGTTCAGTAAAATGCAAACATTAAAACCAAAACTCACTACAACTATTTAAAACTGAAGAGCTAAATGATGATTCTAATCGGGGACAGAGGATCATTTCAGCCTCGTGTTGTTTTTTTTTTAAGCGCCATCGATGGCGTCCGGCTGTATTCTTGTCGATGGTACGGATTCGATGCTGCGTTCAGCCGCCATCCCTTGGATCACATGGAGCTTTTTGGGTCACAGCTACTAGATGTAACATTTATTAAATGTATGATTCAAATCTTAAATTTACCATTAAATTGTAGAATACATCATGGAACAATAACTTGTCCCATTAAATAATTAAAAATAAACTAAATGTTATAAAATCCTTCTGTAGTTTGTTGTTTTGGGATTTACAGGTTGAAACGTTTAACTTGTGCTTTCAGGTCAGTGAGGTTTACAAACTGCACAGGGAGACTTACCACCTGGCCCAGGACTACTTGGACCGCTTCATGGCCACACAGACGAACCTCTTCAAATCCACCCTTCAGCTCATCGGCATCACCTGTCTGTTCATCGCAGCCAAGGTGGAGGTGAGCCTGGAGCTGCTGCTGACCGCCGGCCTCCGACGAGCGCCGCTTGTTGCTCTAAACATGGTTCTCTTTGTGCTTTAGGAGATGTATCCTCCAAAGGTGCATCAGTTTGCCTACGTCACAGATGAAGCCTGCACTGAAGACGAGATCCTCCGGATGGAGATCGTTATCATGAAGGTAAGGAGTCCCGGTGCTCAGAGAGCAGCAGCAGAACGTCCTGAAGCTCGTTAACATCAGGCCGGTTTTCCTCAGTTGATGCTGGATCTAATTCTGGCTTCGATGCAACGTAGAAACGGTCTGAGGATGAACGGGTGGAAACGACCTGGAACCAGAACTCTTCCTGCTCTGAGGATGAATCAAATCTGCAAACATTGAGTCCAAAGAACATCTGAGGGACGCGTTGTTCTCTGAACTAACTTTAATGGCCGGAGACGCTAACTGTGCTAAAACGTCTACAGCACAAAAAATGGATGATTGAAAAGAAGCTAACAAACACTCACTGTAGATCCATGCCTGCAGCATCAAGAAGGGTTCAGCAAAAACTAGTTTCTCTGTGAATTTAGAAGCTTTACTCTTTATTTTAAGGCCTGGTTTTAATTGATTAGTCGTCTTACTAATTTGATCAACTGTTTTCTGCTTTTATAAACACGAAAGTTAATCAGGACATAAAGGAGGCAACAAGAAACTGCTCTGAAATATATTTGCTTTCTAAATGATTTGAAATCACTTAAAGAAATGTAAGCTACAAGCTGATTTCTTCTAGAAATCGGTCAGTGTCTCTGCCAGCGAACCTCCGTCTGTCCTGCAGCCTCCACTTTTTACTCCAGCTGCTCATCTTCAGTTCTTCTCCACAGGAGCTGGACTGGAGTCTCAGCCCTCAGACTCCCGTCTCCTGGCTCAACGTCTACATGCAGGTGGCCTACCTGAAGGACACGGAGGAGCTGCTGATCCCCAGATACCCTCAGGAGACCTTCACACAGATCGCAGCGGTAGGTCACTGGGGTTCAGGTCATAAAGTCTGCTTCCTATCAGCGGTTCTCGCTGTGCTCTGATTGGCTCGTCTCCTCTGTTCCTCTGCCAGCTGCTGGACCTCTGTATGCTCGATGTGCGATGCCTGGAGTTTTCCAACGGCGTTCTCGCTGCGTCTGCACTGTTTCACTTCTCCTCCCTGGAGCTGGTGGAAAACGTCTCAGGTGAGAAAAGTGTCTGCAGAGGCGGAGCTGAAGGTTCATCAGCTGCTTGGATTCGCCGAGCCTGAGGAGGGACCTTAAGGTCACAGAGCTCTGCTCTCAGTCATCCTCATAGCTGTTCTTCACCTGCTTCTATGCGTCTGCTGGTCGCAGGCTGGAGCTCAGGGATCTGAGACGTCTCCGTTCTTTAAAGCAGTGAGATGGATCATCAACCATGAGCTGAGAATCAGGCTTGGATAAATAAAGGAAAAGAAAAATGCTTTCAGTGAAAAAACATTCATTTTCTGTTGGGATTGTTTCAAAAGTTTTGTTGGAAGAAATTTAGATTTAGAAACGTTCCTTCTGGCAGAGTTTTACTTTTCTAATTATTTTTTTGTAGTTGTATAAATACAGATGTTTTGCATGATTCAATTATTTTCTAAAGAGGCTGTGATCCGTTTGTTTTTGTAGCATGCTAGCTAACGTAGCGACAGAATCGGATGATTTCCTTGTTATCAGGAGCAGCGAAACTGTCAGAGATGCAAACGAAGCTTTTCGAGTGATGTGATTGGAGCTTAAAGGGCGACGAACATTTTAGGATAAACATGCTGCAATCGTTTCATTGGAGGGTCTGGGAATGTCTGATGTTCATTGTCGTCCACGCAGCTCTGAAGAGGGTGGAGGTGGAGGAGTGTGTGAGGTGGATGGTGCCGTTCGCCATGGCGCTGCGAGAGGCCGGCGGGTCACGAATGAAAACCTTGGCAGGAATCCCAGCGGACGACATGCACAACATCCAAAGCCACGCATCCTACCTCACATGGCTGGTAAATCGGATTTAAAACGCTTTGATGAAGGCTTTAATTCTGCAGAAGAGTTTATATGAGATACATTAGCTTCAACAGATCAGTGAGTTATGATGTGAGACGCTTTTTATTTAATACAGATAAATATTCAGTTGTACAGAAACTGAATATTTACTGGAATGATTAGCAGGTGTAGCCTAGCAAGTCATGCTAGTAAACATTAGCCTGACTGAACACTTTGATTCCAAAGCTCTCCTATTAAAAACAGTCAAGTGAGGAAAATTAACCAAAGTTTAAGAAAATGCAAACATGTCATGAATCATTTGTGCTTAAAACAAACTGATGGTCAAACCTAAATCAGAAGATATTTTGAAAGCAATCTACCTCCGTAGATCTGACCAGTTTTCCTGCCGTTCAGGACAGGGCCTACTCCTACAAGGAGGCGGACCTGAAGCAGCACAGCGGCTGCCCCGTCCCCTCCGGCGTCCTGACTCCGCCTCTGAGCAGCGAGAAAACGGACGAGCTGAACGGAGCCGAAGCTGCAGGACCAAAGATCAGACCACGGATGTGCACCCCCCCCCCCTGAGCCCCCCCTTCACCAGTAGAAAAGGACCGATTTCTTTTAACCTGAAACTGAAAGGAGGCAAGTCGGACAAACGTTTGCTGATTTAGTTGGATATGGAAGGAACTCTGTTCGCCCGGAGCGGGAAGGCGGCGCCGGCGGCCTTCCTGTGGCTGCAGACAGCGATGCTCGCTTCCCCCCCGCAGGGTGTCGCAGAATCGACGTTTCACGGGTTCTTTACTTGATGTGTGCTTGTGTTTGACAGCGATGGGTGTGTGTGTGGTCATTTTAATTCTTTTTATGCCATTTTTCGTCTCATTTGCCCAGAAACTATTTCTAGGGCCTTATTGGGTCCTATGTGCTGCTATAAAGTGGGCTTTGCATGATGGGAAATGATCTTGTGCAAACAAATATTTTTTATTTTTCTCTGATTGGTTCAATCTTTTTCTTTGGGACCAGTAGCTTGGCTACTTCCAAGAACAACCGAACCAGCCAGGCTTTAAAAGCTGCAACAGGGATTGGATTTGATTTTCTTTTTTCAAACCTGCAGTTTTTGTTCCTCCTGTTTGAATATTAGATTTTTATTTCCTTTTATAAATATATGTATATATATATATAAAATTGCTGCTACATGTTTTACATTAAAGGTTCTTAAGTGTTGTGTGATCTTCATGCATTATCCTGTTTTTAATTTTTGTTCATAAAGTTTTGAAGGTTTTTTTATTTTTTTTTGTTTCACTGAAGAATCGCAGGCAGGTTTGTCTCCACTAGGTGTCACTGTCATGCTTTTAATCACGGTCCTCCTTCCTGATGCATTCATTGCTGCTGCATGTATTGTTTTTAATTTTTAAACTGCCTCATAAGGAAATCAAGTGAACTTCTTTTGTTATTTTCCAGAATCAGACTTTTAACACCAGTGAAAGATTTTAAAGATTTCCCAATAAATCTGTAATTTCAAGCTTGACAATAACTCAAAGCTTTTTCTTCAAAATGTCCAGAAAGATTAAATACTTCATGGAAAATCAGCTGGAATCCTGAAAGCCTTCATTTCTGATTCGCCTTGGAAACTGAAGCTGACTTTGGTTCCTTTTTGTTAAACCTTGGAGAACCTATAATGTGTTGGAATAGAAATCTTTATTCTATTTTAGCTTGTAAGTTAGAAAATGTATCAATGAAATAAAATGATTTGCGTTTCTCTAATTGTCTCATTTTAAGGGCAGATCATCTTATTTACTTGCTCTAATTCAGAGGAAATGTTGCTTTTTTTAAAAAATCTTTCTGTTCTTTTAAGGTCATTTTTGCAGTGTGTAAACTGCTTTTACTCTGAAAAACTTAAAATCAATTTGTCGTTGAAGGTGAATTTTCTCTTCATTTGAGCAGGTAAGGCAGTTTTCCAATGGTGCTGCATTTTATATAAAATATAATCAATCTTATTTCAAACATCTAGTTGTTTGGAAATCCTTGTTCCATTGGCAGCAAATGCATGGATATTAAGACATTTTTATTCATTTTACAGCAGTTTTTGCAGTGCATCCTATTGTTAAACCATGGGTGAAGGAGCACGCTGCAAAAAATAAACCTAAAGTAATAAAACCCTTAAAATAGGTGTATTTGATTTGATGGGGGAAGTAAAATGATCTGTCAGTGGAATTAAATGAAGCGACGCACTGATGGGAACTTTGGGCCGGTATCCAATAACATTGTCCATGAACCAATATTTACTGATGACGTATCCTGTATCCACAACGTTTGATGCTATGGTTAAAAACAAAAAATGACCACAGCGTTGATTCTGCTGCAGATAAATACCCACAATCCTTTGCTGCATCAGCGTATCTGGTTTTCAATCGATGTTGGCAGTGCAGCAATGGCCGGTCGTCTTCAGTGGCCCAATTAAAGCGCCTTGCAGAGTCATCCACACCTGCTGAACCTCCACGTGTCACTAAAGCCACGAAGAGCAGCGTCTTTCATCGCAGTTTAACGTGATGATGAAGATTAACAGGGAAGTAAAAGGATCTGTTGGTCTTTAAAAGGTTTTACCAATAAAAATCTAAAATGTGTGACATGCGTTTGTATTCAGTGATGTTTAAATTATAAAGTGTGAAGTTATTTAAAAAATCAAAAAAAGCCTTTTAAACTGCAGAGAAATTTGTTTGGTCTTTTTCTTTTACACAGATATATCCTCCTTTTTACTGCATAAGTACTGCATAGGACTGAGGGAGGCGGTAGCTGTCCTCTCTGGGACGCTCATAATATTAACTGGCTATGAAAAATGCTTCAGTCTGATTTTCAGATTTCTCTTTTTTTCCAGCTCGAGTTGCGCTGGAATAAAAGCTTCTTTAATGATGGAACGGCAGTACTAAATGCACAATATGTTATTGAAATAAACTGATGTTTCCTTTTATTTTTAAAAAGAAAATGTGCTCTTCATTTCCTTTTTCATCTTATAATTTATTTAACTTTTTGTTAAATGATTCTCTGGATTTAGCAGTCTGTTTTTATATTATCAGTCTGTATGAGGTGATTTTTCAGGGGTTCATAAGAGAAAATCTGCTATAACTATGAAATGTTTGTTTTTGCTCATGTAGAGGTAAAATAACTGATGTTTTTTTTAACATGATGTAGATATTTAGCTAAAAATACCACTTCTGGCATGTTGGGATTAATAAAGTATTTTTCAGTTGAACTGAATTGAAGTTTCATTACCTTAATGTAACCAGCTACCAGTTTTAGTCCGTGAGGCAGACACCCTGTCTACTTTAAGGCTTCAAACCTTCCTCTTTGATAAAGCTGATAGTTAGAGTGGCTCAGGTTATCCTGAACTATCTCTATAGTTATGCTGCTATAGGACTAGACTGCAGGAGTTTAGTTTAGTCCTGTTTCTCTCCTGGACGTTAGCTTCGGGCTCAGCTTTTACTGGGACCAACTGGATCTGCTGTCTTTCATCCTTTGACAGGAAAACTGTCTCAGAGCTCGTCTGATGAACTGTTTCATTCCCAGATAGAGCCACCTGTGGAGGTGGTTTACTGTTAGCTTTTCTAACATAGAAAGTATTTATAGATCAGTGTGTCATGTTCTTTTTCTATGTCTGCTTGAACCCCAGTCTTCCTCAGCAGATGGCGGCTCAGCCTGGTTCTGGTTCTGCTGGAGGTTTCTTTCTGTTTCCTGCTGTGGAATCAATCTAATATCTACTGTCTCTACCTGCTCATCCAGCAGGAGAGAATCCTGTGAAATCAAAGACTGGATGCAATCAGCTTGTTTTCCTTAGAAAACTGTGAAGCTTTAATCTTACTGGATGATCGGATTGAATTGTTTCTGTAAAGTGACCTGAGATGACTTGTGAATTGAAAAGTTTTTCTTCATTTGGAATTAAAATAACTGCTTGTTTTTTAACATGTTCAAGTTGCAGCAGCTGAGTTACAGTTTAGCTAAATAAAAACAGTTTGGAAAACACTTCCTTCAGATGTGGAGAACCTTTAGAAAGAATTGTGGTAAAATAATGACTCCGTCCAAAGCGGGAATCCTGAAGTCAGTCAGAAGGTTCTTCAACAACGTACTTATGGTGTAGAAACTTTGATATTCAAGTAGTTTATTGCTCTCTAAATGTTTGGTTCCTTTCAAAAAGATTTTATCCAGTTGGTGTCTTTGACATAATTATCAAAGTTTGGTATATTGTGATCTGGTCTGAGTGCAGAAAACAGGAGAAGGAAAACCTGCCCTGGAAAGAAGAGGAATGAGGAGTAGCTGGAAGACAGGAGCGTATGAATGGGAGGAGCCAAAGAGGAGCCATGAGGGTGAAAGGAACAGAAATACAGAAGGTGGAGGATTTAAGTCCAGAGGGTGGAGGACGGTTTCAGTGAGAATAAAGCAGTGAGATTATGGAACTAAACTGGGGCCATAAAAGTTTTAAAGAATTTAAATTCATGTCTATTTTTTAAGTTTGAATTTTTTTGTCCTTTTTTAAGCTTTAAACTGCTGTGCCCTTGGTGTGGGGGCGGGGCTTAGATGACAGGGTGTCGAATGATGACTCCCATCTGAAGGATAGTTTTAAACGCTTCATTTCAGTTTCAAAAATCTTTTTCAGCTTCTTTTTCTAATTTTAAGCCTCTAATCTTTTCATCGGTTTCAAAGTATTATTTTTTGTTCTTCAGTTTCAAAAAAACTGTTTTTAGAAACTTAAAACGTTAAGGCTCCATTTTAGCTCCATATGCTGGTAGCAGAGACAATGTTGAGCTTCTCTTCAGCTCGTGTTAGATGTTTTGGAGACAGTTGGACTGAGATGGTTCGGACACGTCTGCCCTGCGTGTTCTGGTCCAGTTTGGACCAGTAGGTCCAGAAGTCCTGTGGTTCCTGTTAAAGACCAGGAAACATTCATCCTCTGGATGAAATCCTCCATCATGTGATCAGCTGAGGCTCAGAGCTAACAGCTGTTAGCT
>JAUZNJ010031736.1:0-14064 GCA_034780135.1 Jordanella pulchra | reverse complement strand
AAGCTGGAGAGGAGGTGTGAAATGCCCAGCAGGGTTCACATCAGAGGAGATTTTCTGTGTTTGTTTGCTGGAGTCGGAGAGGATCGGTTCATGCAGCAGGTGAAGATGGAGGGGCTGCTGTTATTGATCCCGAGAACAGCTTGAAGTGAAGACTGTTAGAGATGAAGAGCTTCTTGGAGGAGGCGGCCGGTCTCTGGAGGGGCTGACATGGCTTATTTTCTTCCCCTGCTTCAATGTCTCTTTGTCTTCACTGAAAACCTATTTTTCATTGTCTGCCAGTTTGACTCTTGTTCAGCCGACCAATAGGGTCTGCCGTCGCAGCTCTCTTCCTCTCCTGAAACTAGTAATCCTTAGGAAAAGCAGACGACGCTGTTGGTTTTGGAATCTGCTGAAATAATTCAATGTATGCTTCGAGGTCTTTTAAATAACCTTGAGTGAATTCAAGGCATCAGAGCTGGAGGTCAGAAGAACATCTCCTCTGCTTTCTCCACAAGGATAGAGAGGTATGATCTCAACATTCACGATGCTCCAGTGTTCACCCTAGAGGGAGCTGGAGGTCAATTAAGAGGTCGTAGGTGCTGCAAGGACTGCAGAGGGAGGATGGATGGATGGATGTAAAGATAGAGACTGGCGAAATGTAGGCAGGAAGGAACGGATGGAAGGTATTAGATGGAGGAAGAAATCTTCCTTTCTCTTCCTCTTTTTAACAGAAATTAAACTTTGGTGGATCAAACACGGTGGGCCATAAACCATGGCATTGATTTTGGACATTGGTCCCCAACACTGAAATTAACTGTGATGATTGGTGTAGGGCGATGCAACTTTGTGGTCCTGTTGGACTCTCGTTTCTGCCAATCTCCATCTCTCCAAGACACTCCTACAGGGGCATACGACCCTGGCCTCCATGGTGTGTGAGGAGAAAACATGAATCTCATAGGGAACATATCAGGAGAGATGCCATCATGGTCACCTGCTAAAGACCAGGACCTGCAGACTAATCAAAGGCTAAGTGGACCTGGTAGCTAACTTCAGAACCAAATTGGTGCAAAACTGACTATTTGCAATATTTCTATCTTTATCTCAGGAAGTTTGGGGTGCCTGAAGAGACTGAAGGTGTGGAGCTACTCAGAACAAAGAGCCCCCCTGTGGCCTGCTTTGCTAAGCTGCTAATACTTGAGACAGCTCAGCCTTTTCCAAATACTGATTAGCACAGGTTACAGGTCTGGCAAGTTTGGGGAAAGAGTTTCAAGAAAACAATTTCTTTTTTTTCTTTTGTTTGTTGGTTTTTGATCATTTGATGTGTTTACTGTTGCTTAAGACAAGCTACCAGGTTGAAATGCATGGTACACCATGCTAACATGTTTTGAGCTGTTGTTTATAACACTAAAACAAGCTTTGATCCACGTAGTGTTTAAACACCAATATGCCATTATGTGTGTCCTCATATGCTTATCACATCTGATTATCAAAAACTGACCAAAGAGTGCTTCACGATGAGTCCCTCATGTATGCTAGCTACTAACTCAACCAAGAAAGGTCACGAATCAATTAACTAAAGGTTATTTGCTTTCTGATTTAGCAAATTATCTAATGAAGCCTTATTTGGCCAAATAATGTTTATTGTCATTTAAATTGGTTCAAACAAATTTCAATTGCCCTGAATTAGTCAATAGCAAATTTAACCTCGTTCCAAATTCTTCAAGATAAACTTTGGTTCCATTTCTGGTCTTTAGTGATGGGTTCTCAGTAGGCCACCATGAGGTCATGTGTGTCTGAGTGATGATCTACATATAAACCTTCCTTCTCTACAGCAGGTGAGCCGGCATGATAAATGGCCTATACTTATACAGCGCTTTTACCAGTCAGGAGACTTTACACCACATCCATTAATTTACACACTGATGGTGGCTAGCTGCATATTAGCCGCCGCTGCTCACTGACAGAAGCCACCGGGCCCTTTGACCACCACCAGCAGGCAGTGCAGGTGAAGTGTCTTGCTCAAGAACACAGCGACACTGAAAGCCAGAGCTGGGGCTTGAACCGCCAACCCTTCTGTTCTGTCATCTTGAAGCCATTTCACTCCTTTTATCATGATGGGATGTTTTGTTTTTTTTCCTGTAGGGAATGAAGCTAAAACCATCCATGGCATCCGCCGCCGTTCGCCTCCAGCTGCATCATTGCTCAGAATCGGACATGGACTCGGACAGTCGGGTTACAGCTTGGAGCCTATAGCTGCTCATTCAGATCAGCTCAGGTGGCTCACACCTCTTTCTGCTGGTGGACTCCAGCTGAAGCTCTCAGTTCTCATCTATCCAAGGGCCAATGACTCCTTCCTGGTCCGACTGACTGGTTGGCTGAGGTCGGAGGTCATGGATCTAGGGATGAGTATTTCATTTCTTAACCTGTTCACATGTCTGCTTGTTTACTCAACATGATTTATGCTATTTTTAACATGAAAACGTCTCTACTATACAACATATTAAATATAAAACAGTATACATGACATTAGACATCCTTAAAAAGTAAAAACTAGTTAGTTTAATATTTTCATTTGTTCATCCAGCATTTCCAATTCTCTGAGGTTAGAGCCGGATTAACCTCCATCCTGTCCAGTATTACGGTGTAGTTTGTCCTGGTTTCTTTTTTCTATGTTGTCTATAAAGAAACGGGCCGTTAACAACTAAAAACATCCCATTCCTTCCACAGAGGGACTCATTCAGACTCCAACAAACACACAAACAGAAGCAACAATGAGAGTCCAGCTCCATTCTTTAAAAGTCTGCAGTTTGTTTTGTTCTGTTTTCCAGCCCTGGAGGGGATAATGAGGGAGACGGAGGGAGGAGAGGCCTTGATGGAGGCAGAGCTGGCCGGCTCTGAAGCTCCGTGTGGAGGTAAGAGGAGACTCTCTGGCTGCTGTCGCCTCAGGCGTACAGTCTCTGAGTGAAAGGTTTCCAGGAGCTAAAAATCAATGATAATCTGAGGCCACCTGGGCATGTAAACAGAGCAATAATGGAAAAACACACATCCAGCCCCAGACACACAGAGGTGATACTCACCAACACAGAACCAGGAAACACACACACACCAGAACAGGATACTGTTGGCTTTCTCTTTCTAGGTTTCCTTATGCTGCACAACAAAACATTACATGTAAAGATTGAAAACCCTGCAGGCCTCCTTCTCATCGTCACTGCTCCCTAGAGGCAGACAAACACAGGTAAAGCAGCTGAGTCCAAACCCAAGGGACCATAAACGGCCCACGGGCCAGACTTAGGACACGCCACGCTTAAAAGATGCACGCTCTAAAATACAACCCCCAACTTAACTACAAATATTCGGCAATAGTTAGTAGTAGGCCTGGACGGTAAACTGAATGTTTATCGTTACCATCATTCACCACGATAACCTTCGGTAAAATAAACCTAATTTAGCTGTTTATCCTGTGCGCTGGTGGCTGGGTTTCCATCCCCTAAAGGGACTGCAGTGTGTCGATCACATGACTCCTCCATCCAATCAGAAGACAAAGAGAGCGCCGTTGAAGAACCGACTAAAACAGCAGTAAACAAAATGACCTCAGTTAATTGTTTGGAGCTGAGCGAGCGCAGAGACGAGGTTCAGTGCGCGGCAGACGGGTTCTGAACTTTTAAACGACTCACATGGTTCTCACTCACTCAGACTGGAAGCTGCACGCTCAGTTTGGTGGCACAAAAATTACAACAAACATGTTAAGCAAAAGATCACAACATTCAAAGTTTGTCTAAAAAACCGTTGGGACCCAAAGTATCACATCCTACCTCTGCTACCTGCTGCACAACCAGCTGCAGAGTCTGAAGATGTGCAAAAGGCTCCGTTAGCTTTGAGCAAAGATTTTTACAGAGAGGAAACCTTTTTCTCCTGTTGTTAAATGTTTAAACGTGAACGGTTACAGGACTTCGATATTTCATTAAATATAAAATGGGATTTGATTTGGTCAGTAAAATAGATCAGCTGCATTTGCTGCACATGCTGTTATTTTCAGATGACTGGAGCTGGAGCATTCATCGTTATCGAGGTAAAACTGCCCAATTTATCGTGATATTGATTTGAGGTCATATCGCCCAGCCCTAGTTTGTAGGGTCAAGTGATAATGTTGCCTTGGTTTCAAACCATCTTCCTATGATGTGTTGAAGGATTTGTAGCCTACAGAGTCCAGTTGTTTGCTTTGAGCAGTT
Source organism: Jordanella pulchra (assembly GCA_034780135.1). Taxonomy (NCBI): domain Eukaryota; kingdom Metazoa; phylum Chordata; class Actinopteri; order Cyprinodontiformes; family Cyprinodontidae; genus Jordanella; species Jordanella pulchra. The sequence goes on along the minus strand of JAUZNJ010031736.1, from coordinate 9,853 downwards.
GGCTCCTACACCAAATACAAAGTGATGCTAACAGCTAATTAAAGTAATTAAAACATAATTATAGCTAAGATAAAGGCTACTCAAACTAAAACTAAAAGCTAACAAAGTTGTAAAAGCTATTAAAGTTCAAGCCAACAGTGATTGAATATTTCTAGCTAGCCTGAAACATGCTAATGGCTAATCAGAGTCAAAGTAATAACTAAGCAGTACCAAAACGTCAGCAAGCCAGAATATTGCTAACATCTAATGAAGATAACACCTTTTCAAAATGCAACTAAAAGCTAACTGGTAGCTAGTCCACAGCTACAGAGACTCAGTCAAACGCTAAACAGAAGTCAGTGTGCAGCTAACAGCTACTTAGGGAACAGAAAACAGATGACATCAATCTAGAGTTAACTGTCAACAAGTTAGCAGCTCACAGGATAAAGCTAGCTAGTGTTACACAAATGACGCTAGCAGCTGGTCAGAGTTTAGCCAAGAACTATTGATGAGATAAGCTAGCAGCTACTTAGAGTTGAAGCATTAAAAAGAAACTTCAGCTTATTCACTGTTCAGACTTAATTTATATTTCTTTACTGATACATATATTCACTGAAATAAAGCTGATTGTTCCTGGCGTCTGTGGTTCGGAGCAGCTGACTCCCTTCATGCCACCAGATAAAAACTGCATCCAGATTATACAGCAGTTCCACGATAACGTGGGAGGAGGTCATGTCTAAAATGGTTCTCTGACCCACCAGCTGAGCCATGTTTAGTTAGATTTAATGTCTGGTTTCTGCTCTGAGGGTGAAAGGAGGAGGTTGGACATGAGCACAGATAGACAGGTAACAAGAAGCCAGAGCGAGAACAGAGGGAGGTCGGGTCAGATCCCGTCCATCCCTCCGGCTAATGTCAGGGACAGTTACACTATATTAAAGATATACAAACAAACAGAGCTGCCTGAGGCTCATGCATTCAGCCTTCCTGAGTTAAATATTAAAGTTGGAGGCTGATCAGAGAGGATCCAGCCTGGACATCACAACTGAACCCATTTTCTCAGAAACACATGAAGTGATGTTATTACCAAGGTTTCAGTTGAGTTTTTATTAAAGCTACATGGAGGAAGTGATCAGACTCGAGTCAATTTTATCATTTAATGAGCAGTGGAGCCATTTAAACATTGATTGGGTAAAAATCTGACATGTTTTTTCTGTCTGCTTGTTTTTAAAAGTGGGATGTTTGCCCTGAAGTTGCATCATCCTGCAGTTTAACAAGCATTTAGGAACAGAGGAGACAAACAGTTGGAGCTCTAAACCAAAAGGTTTTCCTTTCATCGAATCTGATCTTCATCAACTCCTGCTGATGGGAACACAAAGCGTTTCTCTCCAGCTTCACGGGCTGTTCTTGGAGCGGCACGTCTGGCGGCGGAGTCGGGGGGGGGGGGACTCACCGGACTGTGGCAGCATGGAGGAGTAAACCTTTGGGTCGATGGCCCCCATCGGCGGCGGCAGCAGCGGGTTGGTGAAGCTCCGCAGCGGGTGGGTTGGCCGCACACAGGCTGTGGGGATGGTCCGACCGCCCCCTGCCTGACCCTCCTCTGAGGAGCCCGAGGCGGCGGGGGCCCCGGGGACGGGGCCAACGGGGGGAACGTGCTCCGGGGCGGGAGCAGCACAGCCGGGCAGGAGGGGGGCGGCCGGCTGGGCTGGAGGCTGCTGCTGAAGCAGAGGAGCGCTGGAGGAGTCTGAGGGCATCGCTGAGAGGAACCAGGGAAGAACAGAGAGTCCAATTAGTCCGAATCACAGAGACGAGCGTGAAGAGTCAGAACTGACAGAAGAAAGCAAGAAGCAAACCAGCCGTCCTCAGAGGAGGAGGAGGAGGGAGCCTGGACTTGGATGAAGCCACTAAATGTAAAATATATGAATAATAAAAGGGGAAAAGCTCAGTTCGTGTTTATGACCTAAGATCAACACGTTTCAGCAGCAACTTTAGAATTAAACTATAAGATCCTTACAAAGTAGGATTATTTGTGTAGAAAAAAACAACACATGGCAGCAAAGAACAAAGAAATACTCTAGCTTTCTGTATCACTTTATACGACTTTTCTTAACTACAATGTGATTTGATAAGAGGAGAAAGTCGAGGCTTTAAAAAGCTAAGGAGTTGAGGTGATCCCCAAGGCTGAGTCTGTGATTAACAGACATTTTATCCCTGAATGTTATTGTGTTGAAGGGCGGCTCTAGTGACATGATCAGAGCCAATAAATACAGAGGAGCTGACTGATCTGATCTGCATCCACTCCACCTTCCTCTCACCCCCTCCTCCTCCTCTCCAGCATGTGTCCCACTGTGGCAACAACAAACCTCCATTAGAGCAGAGATGCTGCACATTTTCACACCAACACAGCGGCTGCTTGACCTTTGTGTGTCCTCAGGGCAGCCAGCAGCAGGTTTCTGATTGGTTCAACAGTTATGCGTCTGATTGGAGGGTTTTTCTGAGCCTGGCCTCAGAGCTCCTCTCATTATGTCCCAGTTTCTCTTGCTGCTCCGTCAGCAGTCAGTCCAGCTCCGTACGCTTGCATTAACTGTTGGCTCTGCCATCAGCCCTCCTGGATGGTTGATCCCCTCCCCTGCCAAACCAAACAGCTTTGGGTTCGGTTTGGCAGACAGATGGGGACTAACTACAAAAAGGAAGCGGCAGAGCTGCAGGTCGCTCTGTTTACTGCTGTTTCTAATATTAGCTGGTTTCTATATAATAACTAGGAGGAGGAAGAGGAAAGCAGCAATCAGGCTGTCAGCTTCACACCAGTAAACCTGTGGAGCGTCTGAGAAAGGTCTCAGTTACAGCCTGGAGGTCGGAAGCACTGAGGACATCTAACCCAGGAAAGATCTAGACGGCATGTAGCTCAATCTGGCTGAACCGGCTGCAGCCCAGTCAGGTTCTAATGGATCCATCCCGTCTGGGTTTGTAGAATTTGGTCCAAACAACAAAGGTTTTGATATAGTTAAGCTGCATTCACACCAAAGGAGCAGCAAACCGCTTCTGCTGCTTCGCTTTTTATGCTTGTACCAGTTTAGTTCTGCCGCGCGGTTGAAGCATCTTTGCTGCTTCGGCTGCGTGGTCAAAGTGGGCGGAGCTACTCCATCCTTTCTCTGCCCTGCTGCAGTGTTTTCTGTGATCACTGAGAATAAAGTAGTTTTATATGTTTTTAAGGGAAAATCCAGCAGAAACTTCCTCAGTGCAGTCACTTCATCCAGATTACCACCCTGCCTTCAAATATTATTTCTCTGTCGGAGCCGCTCAGACCCCCCCACACCAGCGGTGCTGTCAGTAGGAAACCCATTCAACAGCAGCCTGTGGCCCGGTCGCCTCCTGGCGGTTTGCCGCGGCGGCTGGAAAGTGTTTTTTATGCACGTAATCCAAACTGCAGAGACCAGGATAATAAAAGTGAACATGTTTGTCTGCAGGTTTCTACATTTGAGTTAATTTAGGCGTTAATAAACTGTTTCAGAGCAGAGATCATAGCGCTCTGTGTCTGTCACCCTGCCAGCTCCCACATCGGCTTCTGTGATTGGTCGATGCGGCGCGTCGAGCAGCAAAACTTCAGTTTTTCCATCTGGAACAGCAGCGCGTCAGATGCTTAATCGCTAAGACGCGCTGCGCCCGCTGCTCAAAACGCACTGCAGGAACTTTTTCTGCGTCTTGACACGCGTCAACCATTGACTTTGTATGTAAGCTAGCTGCTCCTGCTGCTCCTGCTGCTCCTGCTGCTCCTGCTGTGTTTGGTGTGAACGCAGCTTTAATCAGACGGCTGCCACCGCCACACAATTGCAGCTTTAGAGAGAGGAGAAGCACCATCAGCTTTTCTCACATCCTAGAACCCCACCAGAACCCCAGACATTCTCCAGAACCGCCGGTCCCGGTACCTGGTGTGTATCCTCTGTCCACAGTCAGACTGGGGAACGGCATCGGCCTCAGGCTGAACTTGTGTGTGAAGCCACAGGATGGAGAAGGCAGGATCCCAGGATACTGGGAGGACTCCAGTGTTGGAACTGGGATGGCGCTGACCACAGCTGGAACAGATAACAGCATCAGTTAGTGAGAGCAGCTGTACTGAAATATATATTATCCACAGTGGCACAAACCCAAACTGGTGTAGCATTAGCATTGATTTGGGACAGAGAGGTTCTGGTGGGAACCCAGTGGGGCAATCTGGGGAAAGGCTGGCGTCTCAGAGCAGTACAGCCTTTATATTCCATAAAATCCCTGTTAGCGTCTCACGTTAATCACGATGATTTCATGAGTCAAAGAGGTTTGGAGATCAAAATTTGTCTGTAATTTGTACCATTATAGAATAATTCATTGAATTCCTGACAGAGGTCAGAGGTTAGGGTTCAGAGGTCAGAGGTTAGGGTTCAGAGGTCAGAGGTTAGGGTTCAGAGGTCAGGGTTCAGAGGTCAGAGGTTAGGGTTCAGAGGTCAGAGGTTAGGGTTCAGAGGTCAGAGGTTAGGGTCTGGAGGTCAGAGGTTAGGGTCTGGAGGTCAGGTTTGTGTTCAGCCTTTGTTGTTTCTAATTCAATTCAATCATTTTTATTTCTATAGCTTCGATTCAACACATGTCATCTCAAGGTTCTTCACAAAGACAGTTCATTCAAATCACAGTCAGATTAGTTACAAGTTTTCCATCCAAGGAAAACCAGCTGATTGCATCGAATCATTGACTCCACAGCAATCCCTCACACTAAGCAAGCATGTAGCGACAGTGGAGAGGAAAAACTCCCTTTAAACAGGAAGAAACATCCATCAGAACCAGAACCAGGCTCAGTGTGAGCGGCCATCTGCTGAGGTCTCTTGAACGTTGGAGTGAACAAATGTCCGTCTGTCTCTAGAGGTGAACTTCAACCCTCTTTGCCATGACCCTAATCTTTAGCTTCCTCCGCTCCAGTACCTTAATATTTGGGTTGTCAGGCTGGAACCAGGAGCAGGTGTCTTTGCTGATTGCCTTATGGTGCTGCTGAAATAGGTTACCATGGAGACAGTGCTCTACTCCCATCATCATCATTCGGTCTGAATGACCAACTTTGGATTTTCTCTCCGTTTCATTCTGGCATAAAACAATGTCTCTCTGTCGTCCGGTTTAATTCGCAGCTATAAAAGCAAAGGGAAGCTGATTTCACAGCATCTGCAGCCAACAACAGAAAACAGGCCTGTGCTGCTGCCTCAGAGGTGGAGGAGCAGACAGGGTTCATACTGTGACCTTGAGAGGAAGCTGCAGGGAGGCGAGCTCACTGAGACTGATTACACAGCTCCTCAGGTCTACAGCACAGAGAAAAATCACCACTCAGCTCCTCAGGCCTGTTTGGAAGATAAGGAGCTCCCCCCAGTTCCCATCATGGTGTGAAGCGTCTGTCTGTATTCGCTCTCTCTGCTGTAAACACAGACGCTTCAAATGAGTGTGAGGCTGCTGAGCTGCTTCCCAGTAATCCTTCATGTTTGATTAAAACACGCACTCAGGCTGATGGTCAAAGACACCAAAGGTTTCCAGGCTTTTACTGCAAAGCTTCCTTTGAACAAATAAAACTGTTTGGTCTCGACATCCAAAGGATTCCAGTTCTGCTCCTCTGGGAAGAGCTGCACAGGTTGCAGTGACGCAGTTTACAGGAAATAATGTTTGACCTTTATTACAGGTTAATTCTCTCCTTTTCTTACAACTCTTTAAATCTCAGCTGCTTTTTCCATCCATCCATCCATCCATCCATCAGAACTCGGTTCTGGAACATCATCAGAACAATAAAAGCGCTGAAGGCAGCGTCGTTTCATGGTCCGTTCACAGCGGCACCAGAACCAGCTGAGCTTCATGGACACACATCTTGCTGTTCATCCTTCTTCTCAGGACCGGCCCACTGCTCCTGCAGACACGAGCAGAGACAACCAGGTCTGGGTTCTCTAAACCCAAAGGTTCTTCAAGGATCCGGAGACACTAGGAGAGACCCTGGCCTGTAGAGTGTGAGGTGGAGCTCTCCCCCCACCAGAACTGTTTTCAAAGGTCTCCATGTTCTACTTCTGGGAAACCAAAGAACCGGATTTTAAATGGTGTATCTTACTAATTCATCTTTTCCAAATCAATGTTTCCAGCAGCATAAAGCGTCCATGACATCACAGAGCGCTTTACTCTGATGGATGTGGACCTGACTGGTGGCTAAATGGTGAACAGACAGTCTTCATGGCTCACTGCTCTGAAAACCTACTATGGATTTCTTCTATTTCTGACCCTCTTTCTAAATCAGACTAATTTAAATCTTAGCTGCAGATAACCTGCTAAAACAAAAATTCGTTTTCAGATGATTTTCAGCCCAAAGGGTTCAGAAGCATCTGCCTGAAAATAAGCAGAAATCAATCAAGAAGAGCTCCACAGTTATCAGGTCTACATGCAGGTCTGGTACCCGCGTGTCTTATTTATTTCTGTTTGAACAAAGAAAAAAATGCCTAAAGTTGAGGCACGGTGCGGGTCTGTGTGTGTATGTGTGTTTTGGGGGTGGGGATTAGGCATCTCCATGAAATGAGTTTTTGGAAGTTGGGATGTCTGTTACCTATCTGTAAAGCTAACGGTGAGTAAAGCTAACGGTGAGTGAAGCTAACGGTGAGTAAAGCTAACGGTGAGTGAAGCTAACGGTGAGTGAAGCTAACGGTGAGTGAAGCTAACGGTGAGTAAAGCTAATGGTGAGTAAAGCTACCTATCTGTAAAGCTAACGGTGAGTAAAGCTAACTATCTGTAAAGCTAACGGTGAGTAAAGCTAACTATCTGTAAAGCTAACGGTGAGTAAAGCTAACGGTGAGTGAAGCTAACGGTGAGTAAACCTAATGGTGAGTAAAGCTAACGGTGAGTAAAGCTAACGGTGAGTAAAGCTAATGGTGAGTAAAGCTAACAGTGAGTAAACCTAATGGTGAGTAAAGCTAACGGTGAGTAAAGCTAACGGTGAGTAAAGCTAATGGTGAGTAAAGCTAACTATCTGTAAAGCTAACGGTGAGTAAAGCTAACGGTGAGTGAAGCTAACGGTGAGTGAAGCTAACGGTGAGTGAAGCTAACGGTGAGTGAAGCTAACGGTGAGTAAAGCTATGTCGGCCATGTTTTATAGTCTTAAATCGATCTTGTGTGTTCAAGGTTCGGTAAAACCAGAAGAATATATAAAAAGGAAAATTTGATGAACTGAAACAGGAGGTAAAAAGTGGGCGTCGCCATATGGGCCTGGTACCGAGCCCAGAGGGCGATAGAAGATTAGAATCACTGTTTATAAAACCATGATTTTATCCTGATTATCATCGGACTGATACAGACGGTTTCTCCTAATGAGCCACACCAGGAACCATCTCTAAGGCTTTGGGTCTCCAGAGAACCACAGGGGGAACCATAATCCACCATCCAGAGAATGTGGAACCATACAGAACCTTTCCCGGAGAGGTTGATCCTCCAGAATTACTCCAAGAGGTCCTAGAACACTCTCATTCTGTAGAAATGGTTTCCATGAGAGAGGTCCAAGGCCAGAACCACTGTGACCCAGAAGAACCTGAATGCCTGCCTAACATTTACTGAAGAATATCTTGATGATCCTGAAGACCTCTTGTTCTGTGGACTGAGGAGACAAAACAGACCTTGGTGGAAGGTGCTGATCCTGACCTGGAGGAAAACTGAGAGAGATCATCCCTCCTCCGGTCTGACATGGTGGAGATTAGTAGGAGGTTCGGCTCCGGATCAGGTTCTGGAGCCGTTGTGTTTCCTCAGAACGTCTCCCTGGAGTCTCTCTTTGCTCATGATTCATGTTTTATTAAAACAAACTGAGGACCAGGAGGAACGGACGAGTCCAGATGATCTCCATCCTGTTTTTGCTGCGTGTTTTCAGCCTGGAGCTTCCTGCTCCCCAATATTTCCAATCAATAGTCGCATCGGTGCTAAAACTAAAATCCTCTCTGCATGGATCGATTAGCTCAGCCTGCAGGGAGACGAGCCGAGCAGAGGACGAAAACGTCTCATCTCATCAGTGTTTGGGTCGGACCCTGATGGAACCGGATCAGCAGCTGAACCAACTCAGAGCGGTTCTGGACCCACTGAGCTTTAGTCTGAGGACCAGATGGAACCAGCTCCATCCTCTGAACCAATGTGACCAACATCAGCCTGCAGGATGTCCAGGAAAACTTCCTAGGAGCTTCAGAGGCCGGAGGTGACCTCATGACAACACTGGTTCACAGGTCCAGGCTGCTCCTACTGGATCCCAGCGGAGAAGATCAGCTGATCGGCACCAGAAGGAGAAGCTGGAGACGACTGTTAACTGATGCAGCAGCTGCTCATCAAACCCGGAGGATCATCTCCAAAAGATCCGAGTCCACCGTCCTGCAGAGAGAAGATGGCCTCCTTGGACCCTGTTCTCCCCAAGTACGTTCTTCACTAGAACACAGGAAGTCTGGGGGAACCAGAGCAGAACAGCTCTGTGTCCATGGGAACAGGAGCGTACTGATGACATCACCGCATCAGAAGCTCCTCTGGAGCTGCTTCTAACTCCTGTTGTTAATAACCTCCTCTAGATTCTAATGAATTATTGTTTCCCTTTATTGGAGGAACGGTGATTTACAGACGGATAAACAGGAATCAGAGGAAGGTTTTGATTAATAAAGGTTGAAGTTCTGTTTGTTCCTCTGTAGAAAACAGGCAGCGGGTTAAAAGAGGAGGAGGAAGAGGAGGAGGAAGAGAAGGCTGTGAGTGCCGCATGCCGCCACAGAAATGCTGTAATTAGATGCTCTTTTATTGCGTGACTCTGTGACGGTGTTCGGCGCCTGTTCTGTGGGAATGAAACCACAGATGTTGCAGAGAGGAAACGTGTCGCCGTGGGCAACAGACCCAGAAGATTAACAAAGCTGCAAACAGGATGGTGAAGCCGTAAGTCAGAACTGAGACGGATATACTGATCAGAAACAGGCCGGGGAGGGGCAGGCCTCCTCCACAGTCCAAAAACACCACTGATCAGGTTCTGGTCCCTCCCGGTGGTTCTGGTTTGATTCATCATTTTCTTTCTGGTGGGCTCCTCCTCCTTACAGAGGTTAATGGACGTTGGACCACAGAAGATCTGAGCAGAAGCTAAAGATCTACAGGAGGATCCTCTGAGGTTCTGATGGACCGGTTCTAACACCCATCCAGCGGGTCGGACACTGGATGACTTCTACATTGTTTCATTTTTTTGGCTCAAATAAAGTTTTATTGTTTTGAGCAAAGGAGAATTAAAGGAGTTGAACCAGACATCATCACTGGTTTGGTCACATGACCCACAGGAGCCGAAGCCTGATTGGCCGACCGCTGATTGATGAGTTTCTCCTGTTTCTGTCTAAAAGAAGCAAAATAAGGGTCGTTTCTTAATTCTCAAGATTGCAATTATGGAATTGTGTTCTTGCCAAGTACGTTCTGCACTAGAACACAGAAAGTCTGGACTGGGGGAGAACGTGAGCAGAACAGATCGGTGTCCATTGGAACAGAAGCTACTCGTGACGTCACCGCATTAAAAGCTCGTCTGGAGCTGCATTTCAACTCCTATTGTTAAAAGTCTCAAGATAATTATAAATTATTTTAATTTATTTGAGGAATGATGATCAACACAGTCAGATAAACACAAATAAAATTGACCTTTTGCTGAAAAAAACAAAATACAACCCACCAACAGAGCCACCGGTACTTCACACACATGGCTGCTGCAGATGGGCTAACGTTAGCTATAGCTGCTGCAGAGAGGCTAACGTTAGATATGGCTGCTGCAGACGGGCTAACGTTAGCAATGGCTGCTGCAGACGGGCTAACGTTAGCTATGGCTGCTGCAGACAGGCTAACGTTAGCTATG
>JAUZNJ010031733.1:0-39192 GCA_034780135.1 Jordanella pulchra | reverse complement strand
TATAGTTCAGTGCTCATGTGCGCAAAAAAGAGAAGCAGAGCTGGCCCAAGGCAGGCGCCAGGGTGGGGTCACTTATAGCATCTGTTACTGCCTACTGCCACACAGCTAGCTGAAAAAGGGAACTTCTTACACCTTTTCATCTCTTGCAAGAATTACAAGTTGGCTGTTTAATTCTACATATTCTAGCAAAAGTCATGGTGGGCATGTTGACTACAGACTGCTGATTAGCCAGTCTAAATAACCAGTTAGCATGATGAACCTGTGTCACTTTACTCCAATGCTTAAGCATTTAAACATGGATGATAAAGAGAACATTAGATAAGCTGGTGGTAAATGGTCCATCCTCAAATAAAGTTTTGTGTGTGTGAGAGACTGTTTAAAAAAGCAAAAGATAAAATAATGTGAGTAATCTGGCTTGAAAGCAGCCCATATTAGCCACGCTTAAACTTAACAGGCCTTATCTCATCTGGTCCACTGGTTCATTTTCCCTCCGTATGCATGTCCCCGAGCAGCTTCTCGACAGTATAATGCGCTTAGACTGGACTGTATTTGCTACGTTAGGCTTTTAATTGTTTGGCATTGTTGAATTTTTAATTGAGGAAGGAAGTGAAGTCATGTGCTCAGCTGTCGAAATGCATTCATTTATCTGTTTGCTTATTCACTGAATATCCCCACAGTTTGGTCATTGTAACCTCCAATGCTGCCAGATTATGCAAATATTTTTGTAAGCTTTTGAAACATGAATTTTGAGTGTGAAAACTGGGGTCACAGTAAAGCATTGAATACATTACCTAAGAGATAACATATGATACATGTAAACCATAAAGATAAGGATTAACAATTGAAAAAAAGATCAAGATTCCCCACTTATCATAAAGATAAGTGTGAAAACTGCTGCGTTACCATTTAACAAATTTATTTTTGTAATTAAAATTTACACAGTTCGATGATTGATTGAAATGCACCTAGTGCCTTTGGACTGGCAGACTAGAAGGGTGGTTTCCCTCCATAAAAAAGGGGGCAAGAGGATGTGTTCCAGCTACAGGGGGATCACACTTTTCACTCTCCCCAGTAAGGCTTACCCCACAGTGCTGGAGAAGAAGAAGAGGTTCCGGCTACTTTTCATATCTCAGCTTCAGGAGGAGCAGTGTGGTTTTCTTCCCCTGAAATTAAAGTCTGGAGGGCTCAGTTAAGATGACCAGTATGAGTTTTTTGTTTCTGAGTTTAGTTTCAACTATGTTATTTAGTCTCCCTCCCTGCTTAAGCAGCCCCCCCCCCAAACCAGAGAGTGGCAGCAGTGACTATTGACAACTTCAGCATTGAACTCAAAAAAGTCCAGAAGGGTTATACTGAAGACAAAACACAGGAGAGGTGAGCCATTCCTCACTCAAAGTCTTGATCTGCTGTTCAAACAAGAAAGCAGAGTCAATAAAGAAGGTGAGAACAGAACAAACACCAGAGGCTGCAGACACACGTTGTGCCTTATTTATAAACATGCAGAAGGAATTTAAGGAATTTTTTTTTTTTTTACCAAAGGTGCACCTCTTGCCAAGGAACAATTCATTAAAAGTTGGTAATGATCCAGATAATATGCAACTTTTAGCTATAGGTGTAAGTTACAATAAGGGGCAAAATTTGCTGCTTGGCAGAGGTCTGCGCTCTCTGAGTGCTTTTCTAGTTTCTACTCTGGTAATGCTCCATGATCTGTTCAGTTAAGTTTTGCTTCTGTTAAGGACTCGGGTGCAGAAACTGAATTGGAAAAACACAGTTTGTGCACCTGAGTCCTTAACGAAAGCAAAACCTAACCATGTTTGATAAAAAGAAAGCAAGAATGATTGATTGACCAATAATGCAGCGACTGCATTGTATAATCCTGTTCCAGATTACTCATGTTAAAACATGCTTTGTGGGCTCACACTCCAACCATACACAAAGCAGCCCCGCTGAAATAATCAATCAGGAGCTACACTGTGTTGCTGCAGTGCACCAGTACTTTGACAGGTCAGCAACATCCAAAATAAAAGATGCAACAATGCTTATGGCACCTTGCAAAAATTATTTATGTTTTTTTCAAATTTTATCATATTTTTGTATCTTAATTCTTGCTTTTTAAAAGTGAAAAATCTGCAAAATGCTTGCTAATCTTACTTGGAGAGCTGAACTTGGTTTCAGGTTATCGAGATTAATTGCATATGTTTTGAGGTATGAACTCAGACTTAAAGCTGAAGCTGAATGGAAACCTGCTTAGTATTCATTCAGAGGTGTGAAGGTCTTTTCATAACACATTTTTCCCTCCAATAAGTGGCTAAAGACATAATTGTTACTACAAAGATTGACAATATGAAAGCAAATAATAAAAGAAACACATAAGCTTTCTCTTGTATAGTTTTCAACAAGTCATGTTGGGAAAACAGCAAATATGGAAGAAAGTATTCTGGTCAATTAAAAAAAGAAAATTCAGTTGAACTATATGTCATATTACATGTGAGGAAAAAAAAACATTAGAATTATTAATGTAACTTTTATTTACATGACATAAACCCGACATTTTAACAAGGCTGTGCACCTAGATGAGGCAATGTAAAACATCCACTGCAGAGGTGCTAAAGACATCCTTGTTACTACAAAGATAAAGTTGCAAACTGACAAACTTAACTGAATGCCTCTTTTCATCTTCTTTGAATCACTTAGCTTGCAGCGCCCTGGGCATGCTTCTGCAGAAGAGTGCAAAAAGTTAGAGAATGTCTGCAGAGACTGCAGTGATTGTGACTTGAAAGCAATGATAAGTTGGATCAAAGAGGCCTGCTGAGCTTTGGCAGAAACATTAACGTCGAGGCCACTCCTTCCCATCAAGGGAGGTTGGGAGGCTCACTAACAAGGGATCAAGAACTATTAAAGGGAAAGGCAGAGGATCTTAATGAAGAAAAATCACTTGATGTGAAGCCTCATGTGAGTTATCAAACCTCTGGGAATGTGGCCTGAAAACACTTTTACTCCACTGGATTCTAAGTAAAAAAACAACTGTGTGTTTAACTGCTCTGTCTTAAATTGAATGTGAATATACAGTAGTTTATTAACTCTAATGAGATGAGATAAAACCTACATATTTAAAGTGAATTAGTAAGTTAACACTGCTGAAAGATCACTTTAAAGTTATTTTAAATATGAAGTTGATTAAATTAAATTAATAAATAAAAAGTATTCATAGCTTCTGAACCTATTTCTTTTTTTTTCTTGTTACAAATTATTTTGTGAGAAATTCATATAATTTAACAACACAAACACTGAATAACTTATTCTTTTTTACTAATACAAATTTGAAAAGTTATGTTTATTTGTTAAACTTCATTTTTACAATTATGTAGTCAAAACAATCATGATATGAAATATTTTAGATAGATAAATCACCCCAAACATCACACTGTGCACTGTTCAATCAAACAATTGCAAATGCTTAAAGTATGAACCAACTGCACAAAGACTGACTGAGTGGGCAGTAAGATCATTAATCAGGGAGACAGCTCCACAGCTAAGATGGAAGAATCTGCTGACAGGTCAGCTATGGACTCCACAAATCTGACCCTTATGGGATATTGGCAACAAGAGAACCAATATTAAAAGAAAGTCATAAGCTGTTTCATTTAGAATTTTCCACAAACCATGTTGGCCACACAGGAAAGATAGAAGAAGGTATTTGGATCAGATAAGACCAATATTGAACTTTTACTGCAAGCAAATAGCTGAGTCTGACAAAAAACTTCGAAGTAACTGTTCTTCAGAAAGAAGCTGATTGTAAAGGAGTAAATTAAATGCAAAACAATAATGGAAGAAAACCTGTAAGAACACATGACAAAGGAACCGAGGATCACCTTCCAGTAGTGAAAATAATTTGGACAAACAAGCTTCAGGAAAAGGGTTAGATCAAGTCGTAACATTTTGAATGCCTAGTCAAAGTCCAGATCAAATGCAATTAAACATACCATACTAATTTATTTCCAGCGCACTTTAAAAGGGACATAGAATAAGACCAAAGAGCTGTACAAAGAAACAAACACAAAGCCACTTATATACATTAATTACTCTATAATAAAGTCAGAAGGAAAAAAAAACAGACAAAGAAACCAAGATTTATTTTTTTTAATAACAAATAAAAATAATCTGAAGGAAGACGTAAAACTTGAGGTACATAAATATTCTCCTTTAAATCTGACAGAGCTTAGGCCATTTTCCTAAGAAGGAAGAAAAACATGTCTTTCAGATTATAAATTGATAAAGACACACCACTTCATATTTCCAGCTAGAGACAGTAATGGCCTAGTGTTGTTAATACAAATGCAGGTCAGATTTAGATAATTTCTACTTGTAAAAACAGAAAGCCACAAATAATTTTCCTTCCACTTAACAGTTACTACCAACCTTGTGGTGGTCTGACATAAAATCCCAACAAGAAACACCTCATGAAATTTGTAATTTTTAATTTAACAAAATGTGACCAAGTTTAAGTGGGCACTGTGTGACAAAAAGATCAGTTATAAAGAAATGGATTAGGTGATTTTTTTTTTTTTTTATCAGAACTTTATTCTAAGATCACCTGCAGCTCTGCATCTGTTGCATTTTGAATAAACCAATACATTTGGCAAGTGGAGTATTTAAAGCTCTATGACAAGCAACCTGTGGCTGTGGAAAATAAATCAGAGGTAGTTTTAGGATGCAGGTTCACATACTGGAGTCTTGACACAGGCATCCTTTCATTTCAAAGCTGCTTATGTCAGACATGGGGATCTATCTGGGTCTGATGTGTCATTATTAAAGTAAAGCTCCAATGAGTGCAGAGCCAGCTGGAGAAAAATGAGCCTATTTGATCTGTGTCAGTTATTCTTGGCCAGTCGGTTCCTTCTGTTGTTATGTGGACCCCTCTGGATCATGTTATCAGACAACCGGATCGGTAAAGGTTATTCATCAGCATATTTAACACAACTTTCCTCTCTGTCTCCTCCAAATGGTGTCGATTCCAGCGGCCTTCATGTGCTAGCCCATGTGCAAAGATGCATGAGCATGAGGTCGAATTAAGTCGTGTGCGAGGGAAACACACATCCCTCGTCTTGATGGATACTTGCGTGTAAAGTGTATAGCCCGGGCTGACCAGTGAAATGTCTTTATTTTTTAATTAGGGTGTGTTTCGTCTCCTCTGACCACTGTGTGATCTCCAACCCAAGGAGACGACAAACTCTGCCAATGAAATGTCACCTTTGCTGCCTCTCTTTAAGCTCTCATGTTCAGTTTTTCTTTGGAAAATTTATTGAAATCAATAATGAACTCTTTCCTAACAGCAGATGGTAGCTGACTCTCCTCTCCTTTAGTCTTCATGGCTCACTATCATCATAATTCTTATCTCGTCAGGCTGCATCCTTCAGGACTTGGGTCTGACGTTCTTTCAGCACTAAACTAGTTCCATCTTCTAAATTTAATAAGATCAAGACCAGTGGTTCATCTGTGTGTCTTTACTGGCTCACTGCTGGTTGTTTGAGTGTCTAATCTGGAAAGGGAGGGTTTGAATATGAACAGACAGCACATGTGGTTAATGTATTTTATTTTTAGCCTATAATGGATCAGAACGTGGCTAGAAATAGCTGATCTAAATTTAGCCGCAAGGTTTGTCAGCTGTTGTCATGTTATAGATAGTTTGGGGGATTTTGTTGGGATTTAAAGGTATAGATATAGAATAAGTGAAAGGAAAATAAAACATATTTTTTGTTATTCTTTTTGCAAATGAGACCTGAAGAGTGTGGCCGATATTTGTCTTCACCCTTATTGAATAACTATTGGAATCACCTTCTGATGTGGTTACAGCTAAGCCTTGTGGGCATATATCATCCAGCATTCTACATCTGTGGAGACGAAACGTTTTGCCTATTTTTGTTGGTAAAATTGTTCAAACTTGGAGGTAGTGCATCACTGTTCAAGTCTCCCATTGGTTGTAATTTGAATTTTTGGCTTTGAATTTTGACTGGACCATATTCTAAAACGTATAAACTGTATGCCAATTTATGAACTAAATAAATGCAGTTGATCAACTTGATTCAATTACTTTTTACCAATTCAAGCAATTGATTTAAGCTGAAGATGCATTCTCTTTTTAGAGTTCATTCTAACTCAAAAATAGGCTTTTCTGTAAGTCTCTGACTATGTTTGACTTAATCATCGTGTTGAATGTTGAATCTCTACCCTTGCTACTGTTTCACCATGCAGGCTGCAGTGCACTGTTAAGTTGAAGATCATTTGCCAAAATGAAGTTCTCCTGCAAACATTATAAAGGTATGATTCACTTATTTCTCCACTTGACGTGTTCCTCTGAAAAGGTGATTCTGTTTTCTTGTGCATTTATCCTTTGACCTGACGTGGTTGTGGTCAGGGGTGGAGGTAAAGATGCACTGCGACGGTGCTCAACAGCCCTATCTAAAGGGGAAATTTTGCTTATGCTTTTTAAAATCTCATTCGAAGCAACTTTCTCACCACTCTACCATCTTACCAGTCTTATAGAAGTCTGTCCGGTGGATGGTCATGTCTTGGTAGGTTTTCAGTCGTGCCACATGTACTCTTTTCATTTTCTGAAGACTTATTTGATCTTTGAATATCTTGCCTATCATTTGTGTATATGTTAAAAAAGGGGAAATTATGTGGAATATTCTGGAAAAGTTGAACGGGTGTGAATACTTTTGCAGAGTGCTATAATCTCTAAGTGTGTGTGAAAGAGAGGTTATCCTTATATAAAAGTTGCTTTCTCATTAACATTATTCTTGGACTTCTTTATTAATTTCACTATTTTTGACCAACCACGTTTTAGCATTTTGTCAGTGATTTAGATTTTTCAGTCCTTAAGTTGTCAAAGTGTTCATGGGATCTAAATTTTACCAAAAATGAGCATTTTTCTTAGGAGATAGACCAAATAAACATTTTTCTTTAAATTGAAGATTGGTTTTTTTTGTATAGGAGCTGTATCAAATGTAAAAAAAAAATCACATGTATTGGTGCTTGAAACATACATTAACAAGGAGCTGAGTAAAAAACAAAGGTTTCTAATGGAAGAATTTCATCAGTTATACACTGAATGGTAAAAAACCTGAAAATATATTACAGTTCCTTGGAAAATCATAAAGCCTTCCTGAAAGGCACACGATCCTTTCCATATACTTGTAGGGTTGGGAAACTTAAAGTGATTGTTTTTCCAGTATCAACAGATACTGGTAACGCAATCCACACCAAAAGAACTACTTTTACGCACTTTGGCCGTATGCTGATGGGTTCACATAACAAGAGTCCTATCATCCTGTCCTTTCTCGGGTATACACACCGATAGGTTGCCCTTAAAATTAAGACAGCTTAAGATTTTATCTATATTTGTTAACAATCAGCTCTGAGACATAAAAATTGCCAATAAGGTTTCCTCTGCACACCATCTTCTGTTGATTTGACAGTAAAAGATAAATAAGGAATGGACTTTCTCTTTGGGAGGATTAAAACTCACCAAAGGAAACAACTTAATGTAATGCATTAGGTTACTAGAATAACATTTGTGCATCACATCAGTTTCAAATAATGTTTTAGAAACAATTTATTAAAGCTCCATATCTGTTTTCACTTTCTTAATCATTTTAATGTTTAGTGCAACTGAAAGTACAATTTTGTGAGATTTAAATAATTAAATGATCAAAAATGGCCCATAAAATTACATATTAGGTGCTAAAATTTGATCATTTTCAATGTTATTTTGATAACAACACATCTTTTTGTTGTTACATGGACTATGTCAGGCACTATGCTAGTGTATTGCCAAAAACAGCTTTTCAGCATCCCTTTCTGTTTAGTCATATAATACATACAGAGGGTAGTATTTCATTGTATGACAAATGTCATCAAATAATTTGTATACATAAATAAACAGTTTAACCAAGGACTTTATGAAAATTAATCTACAGTGACACTTTATTTAAATCTGTATATTGAATTGTACAGACATTAACAGAAGTAAAAACAACAGTAGGATCATCAACAATGCATGTTCTGATCATTTCAGGCACATCTCTGACGTAGAATTTACTCCAGCTTTATCTGAAAAACTTTTCAGCCATTTTCATTAGAAGTAGACCAATATTATTAATTCTTTGTATCGCTATTGGCCAATATATGCATGCATTTCCCGATTCATTGGTGTATTTTTGATATTTTCTTTGCTTTGTTAATAAAGGTTTTTATATTTTTTATAAATTCAGACTTGTCTTACATTTGCTATCATTATGTCATTTTTATCATGTAAATGGAGGAAGAGAAAGCAATAAAGTTTAAGCATTGGCCTCAAATATCAGGGATCGTTTAGACATGTAAAAATAATAAATACTTCAGTGAATCTTTTTTTAAAAAACCTGTATCAGTCAGTCTCTATTCTTGAGCTGAGTTTAAACTGTGCACATGATATGTTGAGGTGCAGACAAAGCTTACAAGGGAAGTATGTTCTGCTATTATCAGACACAAAGGTCAAACACATTGCACTCGCCCTGAGAAGATCTTCACTGTGCCATCTCCCTCCTTCCAGACATCTCGTCCTCGTGACTCATGGTTAACCTCATGCCCCGTTCACCAGGCCTCCCTGCTCACATTCAGCCCTTGGCTTTGATGAGGCTGAGAACTGAGGGCTGTGTGCCATGCACTCCCTCCATCAGCGGAGAGAGGAGGACAAGAAGGATGGAAAGAAAGGTGCTTTAATGAAATGGAGCCAAAGAAAGATCAGAATTAAATCTCATTCAGAAAAAAAGAAAAACAACAACAGAAAGAGGTGAACCTGATTGTGGACCTACTGTTATGAGGGTGACCTCTGCAGGACCAGAGAGGAAACTGTGTGAGGGCAGCCTCAGGTAAAGCAATGTTGACAGGAAAGAGTGCAAACTGATCCAACCAAGCCCACAATTAAAAAGCATCCAACCTGATTCAATACAAGGCAACTGATTTCTTTACAGTGAAGACAAGGTTGAGTAATCTTGGCTCGTTTGCGTTCCGGTGTGATTGTTGTCCAATCTGTGCATCTTTTCCATCCACAGACAGTCTGCAGCGGATCCATCAGGCTCGGTTTCTGTCACTCAGACAGCCTTCCTCTCAACCCGCCAGGGTCACTTTTCGTCTCAGGGTGCACATGAATGAAAACATGCCAGACATCAAATCTGAACAACCTGTTCTGCTCTAAATCCTCCAAGTATCGCATCACAGCACCACCGCAGCACCTGTAGGCGAATCTCAAGCTACGATTTCTACTGACAAGGTGACACATTAGATTAGAAGGTTTTTTTTTTTTAAGATACATTTTTTTATCTGCAATTTGTCTATTTCAGTTTAATCTTCTATCCAAATGATCCATGTTTTCTCATTTCTCTGAGTAATGTGTGCTTAGTAAGAACAAGAACCACTTTTTGTGTTTGACTTTCTGACTCTGCAGCAAACACCTGCACTCTGCATGCTCTTCACCTATCATTAATTTACATCACAATTACAAATTAGTCTGACTCATTACACAGACTCAGTGGCATCAGAGTTAATTAAGAGGAGTAAACAAAGCTGGTAAGACAATAAAACGGACACTGAAAATCAGTGTGACAGGTGGAAAGTAGACTGACTGATAACCGGTCAGGTTGTCTCATGCTGTGTGGATCACATGGATATGCATGCAGACACCCAGCTCTCTTGACTAAAACTGGTGTGCCATGAGAGCTACTCTGTCACTGAGCGATTGCATAACTTGTAAAGATGCGCTCAATAATGCATGGTCAACCAAGACAGAAGCAGTCTGATGGAACACCTTAGCTCAGCGGCAAAACAGAGGAACGGCTACAGCCTGCAGGCCACTTGCATGTGTGTGTGTGTGAGTGTGTGCACGTTCATAATCTGAGACACACCATGACAATTCTTTTGCTTTGTACAAACTTTCCAAACAGTTTTACATTAATCATGAAATAAAAAAAAACAAAAACTAGTGCATAAATATGAGGTGGAATGACAATAAAATAGGTTTTAAGGTTTTTTATTCTCCTAAAGGGAAATCTAAAAAGTGCAATTAATTTATCTATGAATCTTCTAAGTCATCCAGGTCAAGCTTGGAAAGTTCAGCTTAGGCAACTGGAGGTGAAGTTTTCTAGAAGATGTTTCACCTCTCATCCAAGAGCCTTCTTTAGTTCTAACGGATTTTGTTTTTCTCCTCCCCAAATTCTTCAATTCGGGGAGGAGAAAAAACAAAATATCAGTCAGCCCTGAAGAACTGTGGTTTTTCACTAAAGGAGCTTTTTTAAAAGCTAACAAGAAGAGGCCTGCTGAGAAGGAACAAAACAGAAGAAACATTGTCATACCATATGTTGCTGGAGTCTCTGAAAAATTAAGGAGGATCTTTAACCAGAACCGTATCCCCGTGCACATCAAACCCGGTAACACCCTGAGACAAAAACTGGTTTACCCCAAAGATGAGACACCCAGGAACAAGAATAACATCGTGGTTTATGCTGTTCAGTGTAGTGAAGAATGCACAGACCTGTACATTGGAGAGAGCAATCAATCTATATTCTGCCTACTTGATGAATATTATGTAGAAACATGTGTACTACTAAAGCAGCAAGCCCTTTGGGGTATCTCTCTCCATGCTCTACATTGCATCTGAGGTCTAAATCTTTTTCTCTTTCTTCTTTATAAAATAGCTCAAGATCAGTCAGGCTGGATTATCAGCTGTGAACCCAAACAGAATGTTGCTGCATTCAGCAGGTTTTTTTCTTCTTCCACATTTTTCTGTTTTAAGTTTATCCACATTTCCACTTACTATTACCTGTTAGGACTTTGTTGCTAAAGGAAATAATTCCCATAGGATGATTCT
Source organism: Jordanella pulchra (assembly GCA_034780135.1). Classification (NCBI taxonomy): domain Eukaryota; kingdom Metazoa; phylum Chordata; class Actinopteri; order Cyprinodontiformes; family Cyprinodontidae; genus Jordanella; species Jordanella pulchra. Next base: position 28,289 of record JAUZNJ010031733.1, on the reverse strand, counting down.
GCCACCACCTTGTTTATCTAACTGGGGGAATGGTGTGTCCAGAGTGAAGTGCAGTGTTAGTTTTTTATATTAAGTAATTTGTTTTGTGCCTAAATAGTTGAATTTTGGTGCCATATGACCAGAGCATATATTTGCTGAACCGCATAAACAGCTGGTGGCAAACTACAAACATGACTTCCTCTGTCTTTCTTTCGACAGCTGCCTTCCTGCTACTCTTTGAAGGTTTGGTTTGTGAAACGCTCAACTATTTTTTAAAAGCCTTTATTTTAAACATCAATATACAAACAAAAAAAGGCATTAGTATAAGTACGGAGAATCAACTGGGTTACATAGGCTGAATTTTATATGTTCAAAATAAATAAAAAGAAACACTAGAAAAAACAAAACACATTAGAAGTGTAACAGAAACATCAAGGTATTTCAGCAATTCAAAGTGTTTAGTTAAGGTACATACAGATGTGCTTTAAAGTCTACATACCCTTCCATTAAAGACAGAAAAAAATCTACTGCCAGTAAAATAAATTTAAGTTGATTAAAGTAGTTATAAATACAAAATAGAAACCATGATATTGATTTTGAATATATAAAAAACGATTCAATAAGCCTGATGGAGCTACTGAACTAAAATTTGTTGAGACAATCACTGAAATCAAGTGTTTTTTGTAATGTTCAATCAGACTCCTGCACTTAACAGGTATGTTGGTTTACTGTTCGTGATCAAGGTGCTTAAGTTTTTTTTTCTTAGAATTTTTTATTTTTTTGCAAAATTTTTAAATCAATATTTTATTTATTCCTTTTTTTCTGTATTTGTGTCATTTGAATTACTAGTGTAACTTTATGATTTTCTTTAAGGGAAGGTATGTAAACTTTCAAGCATACGTATAATTCTTTGGTTCTTTTTTTTTTACCAAATTATGGGAAATTTAGGAAATTCTTCAAATTTTTGGCTTTGGTTTGGCTCAACTTTTGTTCTTTTTTAATGCATTTATGCACAAAAACTTTAGTCATTTTTTCATAACTACTATTTTTTTGTTGAAGTCGCTGTTTAATAAAAATCATCTAAAGTAAAATAAGCAGAGTTCCACATTTCGGCTTCAACAACAAACTAAAAAGGAAAAAAAAAATAAATGGAGCAACACGGAGCAAAATAAAAAAAAAAAAAAAACTCCATGTTGCAGCTGCTGTGTCATTGTAGTCCCTCCTCTCCCAGGAAGAAACCTGCATCAAACTTCCTGCTTTCCATCAACTTTCCTCTTGTTTCTCTCACTGCTGAAACCATAGAACATGGCAGCTGCCCTTCGCAGGCTGGTTGTCTCCAGGTGTTCACTGAGGCGGTGCCTGGCTGTGCCGCTGCAGGAAACGCAACGACTCAAACACCGTATGTTACACCGAGCCCGAGCGCTACTGTCCGCCGAGGGAAGTCGTTCTCTCGCGGCCTGCAGCCGCGCTGGGAGCCGCTGGCAGCACACACAGGTGGAGGGGTCCGTGGAAGTGGACCTGAAGCGATTAGAGGGACAGGACGAGGGTATGAACACATTTAGGTATTTATTACTTTAGCTTAGATGGACAGATCACTTTATTACCTAAAACCTGTTATATACTTTTATTTCTGACTATTTAAATCCACATTTGTGGAAGAAGGGATCTGCTTAGTTACTTATGAGGAAATAAGTAGCTGCCTTATGTTGACCTAATTCTGGGCTCACATTTCTAGAAGGCAAGGTTGTGTTTTTCTCATGGGATAAATCATAACTCAAGAGTGTAGAAATGTGTCTTTGCACAACCATAGCAGATGCTCAGAAACAGTTCATGACTGTGAAAGCTGCCACACACAATTTCACTTTTTTGGAAATATTTATGTAAAAAAGCTGTTAAATATTATAGATAATATTGTTATGAATCTGATGTCCCCTACATTACTTCATCTGCAGCGTAAAGGCTGCCTTTCCGTATGATAATCTCACATTGGCTGATCATTTTAAACCAGTTTCATCCAGCCACACTTTTCATACTACCACCAATGTCGAAAGCCAGAGCAGAAGTTATCAGACCCTGCTGGCCATCAGTAGCTCATTAACCCTCAGTTTTTATAAATCTGTTTATTTTTAACCATTGGGGCTGTCGTCTTGTCCGTTGTTTTTCCCGCTGCCTGATGTCTCCTCAGGGATAGTGGAGGTGCTGATGTGCCGACATCGAGCAAGAAACGCTCTTGGTCACACATTTGTGTCCCAGGTGAGCAGAGCTGTCGACCTCACACTTATACACACACTCACATTACAAGTGCAGACTTGGACTCCTGTTTGTGTGCAGATGAGGGAGCTGGTGTCCACTCTGTCCAGTGACTCTGCAGTTCGTGTGGTGATCTTCAGGAGTTTGGTACCAGGGGTCTTCTGTGCAGGTGAAGAGGCTCAACCCTGCATAAAAGCTCCCAGTAAATTAGTGTCTTTAACCAGTAATAATGTGCATGTCAACAGGTGCTGACCTAAAAGAACGAGCTCTGATGAACAACTCCGAGTCTGATCTGTTTGTGCACGGCCTGCGCTCTCTCATGACTCAAATAGGTAGCGGGGAATCAACATTTGGAATTAGATGTTTTGTTTTGGAGGGTGTTTGGTGAAGTTGTGAACCTTCTTTACTTTGTCTTACTGCCTTGCAGCATCATTACCTTCCCCCACCATTGCAGCGATGGAAGGCGTCGCCCTCGGAGGCGGACTAGAGCTCGCCTTGGCCTGCGACCTGCGCACCGCCTGTGAGTGACCTCACCTGTCAAAGCTCTGTTGGAAAAAGCACATCTCAGTTCTGTCAGGTGATGCTAATTCAACTGGAATGGGGATGTCATGTTCTCCTTTTGCAGCTGTCAGTAATTCAGTCATATGAGGTCGGCTGCTGCGTTTAAACAGGGAAACAGAGGACAGGAACTTCCACTTTCAGTCTTAGCGTAAGTCTGGCAGTTCCCAGATTGCATCGGCGTTGCTCAGAGCAACGCTACTTACTGTGGGTATTTCCCCAGAAGTCACAAGAAATTTCAGAGTGGACATATGCTTTGAGAATTTATTATTTTCTGTCCCAACTTTTCACATTTTGTGATTTTGATTCATGATTGTGAATGTAGTGACTGACCAACACATATTTATTAATTAGGAACAAGAAAATTAGAGGTCTTTTTATGGTTTTTGTTTATATTAATAAAATCCAATGTAACTAATGACTACTGAATATGACATAATTAGTGATATATGTCTAATTAAATGTCGGTATAATGCTTTAGAGGATTGTTAAAGATTATTATTGAACAAACTGCAGTAAAAGAGGTAAAAAAGCAGACTGCAGATTACAAAACAGTATCCCAAGCCTTGAAAACCCCCCAAAGTAATGATTAGATTAAAACCTATTGATGCTTTTTATGCTTCTATAAATTATAGGCTGGGAATGGAGGAAGCAGCCGAGTGACCTATCGAATCGATCTCTTTTTACATGCTGTGCTCTCCCCTAATAAACTCAAATGCATTATGCTAAATGACAGTTAAGTCTGGCAATACTCATTGCTGCCCCATTTCACAGTTATTAAAGATACACTGATATATTTTTAAGGTATTTATAAAACAGAGAGTCTTTTGCATGGAAGATATTTTGAAAAATTCTTGAAATCATGAATTTGAATCATGAATGTAAAAAACAAACCTCAAACTTCTTGATAGTGACAAACTGTCAAAGGTTAGTTATAAGGATGAGGTTATATTGGGGAAAAAGGAATTCAGTAACTTTAGGATATAGGATCAATTTAAAATATTTGCTAAAGAAGTCATAATTAATCATCACATATAAAGTCTGTATGCTAGATTTGCAATATTCACCTCAAATGCCCTCCAGTTTTAATGACTCCAACTAATGCTTGATGATGGATGTTTCACATTCAACAAAGGTGATTTTAGAAGCACTTTGTCGCCATCTAGTGGTCAAAGCTTTGCTGATTTCTTTTCTACTTAAGACTTAAAATTTGGTGTCATATAATAATAAATAAGCAAAATCTGCTATTGCATTTGCAAAGCAGGAAAAAAAAAACTAGAAATATAGGTGTTAAGGGGTTAAATTTGCTCTCACCATTTGACTTTATATGTCTCATGGCTATCTATGTCTCAGGTGCTTTAATTATCTGGCGTAGAGCCTTGGGACTAATGATAGCCATCTGCCGAGCTGTTCATGTACATACATCAACCATGTGATTGGTTATATTAGGTGTGGCGCTCCAGTGATTATTTGAGCACGGATGAGCAAGGTGAGCAGGTGTTTGTGTCCAATGCTCTGACAGAAGCATCACTCAGACATGGACCTTTAACTGTCCTCTGTTTGCATGTGTGTGTTTCAGCGTATTCTGCCCAGATGGGTCTGATTGAGACGACGCGAGGGCTGCTCCCAGGAGCGGGTGAGTCCATCAGAGGTCACAGAAATGACCCTGAACGGCATTGATTGTTTTAGTTGAGAGACAGATGAGTTGTGAGAAGTTCACCTTGAAGGGGTTGTGTTTTCCAGGGGGCAGCCAGCGGCTGCCACGGATGGTCGGCGTTACTCTTGCCAAGGAGCTCATATTCACAGGTGGTTTGACAGGAATGCAGCAATGCTGAAGAGTCCTTACAGGTTCTGTTGGATAACACCAAGCTTTGTCTGGGTGCTTACAGGTAGGCGTGTTGGGGGGCAGGCTGCTCTGGAGATGGGGCTTGTAAACAGAGCTGTGGAACAGAACCAGAGTGGAGATGCTGCTTATAAAGAAGCTCTGACTCTGGCCAGAGAGATATTACCCCAGGTTTGAACAAGTTCTACCTTTTTAAAAATATCTAATCATAAACAGAGTAAAGATTAACGAAAGTCTGCTGTGGCGTAAGTTTAGGTAGGAATTTCCTGTAAATTCCCAAAGAAATTCAGATGAAGCAGGCGACTTATTAATAGTGACGGACTGATCAGACTTCTGTGTTCAAGTCCTTGTAGGATTTTACTTTCCTGATTATTTTTTGCCAATAACAGTTTTTAAAGGTGAACCCATGTCCTGTGTGCATGAGCCGTCACAGACATGCCTCCACGAGTCTATAAACATGTGCTTCTCTTTTAAACATCGTGTTACTTACTTACGTATCAGAATTTCTACACCTTAGTGATGCTGAGCATCATCCACACTGAGTCCTCCTAACATGAAAGATTGTTGGATTTTAGGGATTCCTGACAGGCTGTTTAAACTCTGCTAATTCTGATCAGAAACTGATTTCATAGGACATCAATTTTTCTGAGGTTTGTTGTACAATTTTTATTCTATTTGATTCTGTGTTGTGTAGTTATGTTTAAAAAATGTTTTTATTTTCTCTCCGAATGACAAGCTTTACGGGACCAGATAAAACTTAGTCCCATCCGTGCCTCAGCATTTACCTACACAAGGAGCTGAATAAGTAATATTTAAACCATCTGACTTTTCTTTTCCTTCACCACCACATTCACAAATGAATCTTATATTATGTCCAGCTGATGAAGAGGCTTTCTGCCTTAGCGTGATGCAAGAACTCTAGCTAAAATAAACGCATCATCTGCAAAGAAGCAGATCCATTACAGGGATCCGTATTCAATCTAATTTTCCAATGAATGACGTTTAACTAATTTTATAAAGTTTACCCGGATACAAAAAAAACACTAGAAAAAAACAGTCCATTAAACCGATTAATCAAAAGCCAGTTTCTGTACTATATTGTTTAACGATTCATGGGGGGAAAAACAACATAACAAAAACTTAATTCCTCTAATGGTTTGGATCTTTAAGTTAATTCTGGGAAAGTAGGTAGTTTAAATGTGACCTCAGTTGCATCCATTTTTTAATAAGATGGAGGACCTGTAATGCTGTGGTTCTTCTTCTCTTTCAATGTTACTGGATGCAGATGACATAATCTGTACTTTAAAATACGTTTGTATTATAGATATAAATCTGGTGGAAAATTGGTCCTGATTGGGTCTTTCTGCAAGAAGGTGATCCAAAATATTTGAATCAAAAGAAAGATGGTAAAAAATATTGCATATATTTGAATCCCTTTTAAATCTTATGAAGGTGATGAAGATTGAAGATTGTTTTTTTACTAATAGAACGGATATCTACGTGTGAGAAAAGGAAAGCTGCAACGCTTTCATTCTGCTATTTTGATCTGAAACCTGATGAACGACACCAAAGATTTCAAGCCTTACCGTAGTGCACAGATGTCAAATAAGAGCTGCTATAAAAGCCCAAGATTTCATAAAGATATATTTGTCTATATTGTTGCTAATTCTTTCATTTTTGTTCTTTGCTTGATCAAAAAATCAATACAATTTACTTTGTGTTGCTTTTTGAGTTTTATAATGAATCTCATATTTCGAATGAAATGGTTTGTGTAAAATGAATCTATTCAGAGAACTATACATCTAACAGCATTTCATTTGTGGTTACCAGGCTCCTGTTGCTGTGCGTATGGCCAAAGAGGCCATAAATCGAGGCATTGAGGTACCTTAGGGATTACTCCTCATAATATATTATTTTTATGTTGTCTTTACATCAAAACATGGGGTGACTGGAATGTTTCTTCCAGGTTGACATTGGGTCTGCAATGGCAATAGAGAGAATGTGTTACGCCAGGGTAAGTCTTCTCTCGATGCCTCTGGATCATAATCAGTCAGGAAGTTGAATGTAAATATGTGGACAGTTGCAATGCTTTGTTGTCCTTAAAACTCCAGGTGACACAGTAGCTGGGTATAGCTTGGCTGCCCACACTGATGCCTGTAATCTGATCAGACCATTGATCTGCCGCCTGTCCTTTCCCAGGTCATCCCCACACGGGACCGAAAGGAGGGGATGGCTGCCTTTATCGAGAAGAGACCTCCACAGTACATCGGGGAATAAACGTGCCCCATAAAGTCACATAGATTAAGACAAAATGTTCATAAAACAAAGACTCAATCTTTTGTTACCATCTGATGTCAAATCCGAATTAATGAGGCAGTGTTTTGGTGCTTATGGATCGCAAAATGAATCAATAGGCCGGATTTCTAGAATAATGCAAGAAAAAATCAATACAGGGTTTATGAAGATTAATATTAATGTAATCTTACAACAAACATAAAAAGCTTCTGAAATGTTAGGTATCCACATTGTGGTTTAAAAGAGACATTTGTCAGGTATTGTGTGGGTGCTGTTTTGCAGCAGGAAGGACTGGTGCACTTCACACATTGGATGGAAAGAACATCAAGCAGAAATGTTGAAGCAGCATAAATACATCAACCTGGGGGTTAAAGACTTGACATAAGTTAGTCATCCAGATGGACCATGACTCTAAGCATTCAGATCAGTTACACACTGGCTTGAGGATTGCAAGGGGAAAAAATCTTAGTCTTTTATCTAGTTTCAACTGTATGTGCACAGGAATTTAATTTTTTTCAGATAAATTGTCAGCATCTATCAGTCTTAACAGAATGAGGTCTGAGAGTGCAGCTGCACCTTTAAAGATATCACAATGGGTCAGTCATCACATGACTGGTGATCAGCAGGTTAAACACTGTAAAATCAGTGTTTATGTTTGACCCAGTGTATAAAATGTTTCTTAAAATGTTTTTGTTAAATCTAGGAACATATCAGCTGTCTGTACTTTGATGGTCTTTGATTTAGATTTTAGTAAAAAGTTCAAACTTGGATCAAATATATTCTGTACGAACAATGTGTAAAAAATACTATCAAGAAAACCTGCAGTTCATTTTTTTTCTTTTTTTTTGGCTGAAGAAATAAAAACACTTTCAGTATTTTTCAAAAGCAATTTTGATCTCTGCTGGGCTATGGCAATACAGGAAATGTTATTATTGGTATCTATATTACACTCATACTTTATGGATGACAACATATTTACATGATGGGCAAAAGAAAAAGAAGGGAAATCAGTTTATACCAACATACAAACATTATTTTTTGGAATCACTAGAAGCAGCCCCATGACACAGCTTTGGCACATATAAAAGATTTTTAATTTAATCTTGTATCTGAAATCATTTCTTACTGAAAAACTGGCCTTAACTCAGAGCAATGTTCAGTTTAGATTTAACAGACATCCAAATTAAAGTAGATGATCCAAACCAAGTTGGGTGCATAATGCACCAAATTATAAATCAAACAAAAGCATTAGACCTTAATCCACTGGGCAGGTGAGGTGGTGTACCATAGGTATGCATCAATTCAACTTAAATGTTGACAAAAAGTTCATAAAGAGTCACCAGAAAAGTAAACAGTGTCCCCTTGTGTCTCATCTCAGTATAAATCCAGTTATGGCCTCAGAGGTGTAGAGAAAACCAAGCAGACCGATCAGGTGAATAAGTTTAGAGCAGGTTATAAGTAAGTTATAAAACCCTGTTTTAATCAAATCAATTATTGTATAACAACAAACTTACCTGGTCATCACCTTCCACCTGAAATGACACGCTGGACAAGGTGACCATCAACCAAAGGAGCAGCCAAGAGATCACTGGTAGCTCGCTATGATCTTTTTTGTTTGTTTTTAAATAAAGCTGTACATAGTTTACACTAATCCATGTAGTGGACAAAATAAGAATGACCCGCATGCAAAATGTTCCCTGAGGCATTAAAGTAACACCTTAAACGCATAATCCCAACAGATGAAACACAGTGGTGGCAGCGTCATGCTGTGGGGGGTGGGGGTTCAGCAGGAATGAGCAACGATCCTAAACCTACAGGCATGTTTGTTTTTTAAGAATGGCTCAGAATGATTTTTGATTATGAATATTTACAATGACTCTCCATCCAGTCTGACAGTTTTTGGTTGAAGCTGCAAATCTGCTAGAGATGCACCCCCAACATACTTGTAGCTGTAATCACAGTTGAATATAGTCCGACAAAGTTAGGACTCAGAGAGGCTGGATACACATAAATAATGTACAGTTCAGACTTTTTATTTGCAAGAAAAGGCTGATAACCAAGCATAATTATCTTTACATTCACAAATATGAGCTACTTTGTGTATGGCATACAATCCCTATTAAAAACAAAACACATTGAAACTTATGTTTGTCCCCTCAAAGGTTTTCAACAGTTCATTAACTTTTGCAAGGCATTGTGTATTTGGTAGATTTTAAAATACAGCAGGTATACGTTGGAGCAGAGGAGCTTCCCCACCGTGATAAACTGTCTGTAGTTCAACACTTTCAGCCCAAATGTCCAGAATCCCCCCCCCTAAAAAAGGAAAATGTTGGACAATTTAATGGTGGAAAAAATATGGCATTTCAAAATTAAAGAGGAAAATGTGTAGGAACCCTGAGGACTGCAGAGGCATCTCCCATACCACTGGTCAGACATTATTTCTATTCATATCCAGGAGAAAATAGAATATCTTTTTTTGTAATTCTCCATGCAAGCAACTGAATCCCACCTGTAGATATTTTGCTCTCGCTGTATAATGTATACAAATAACACACTCTAGAAAACTGAGCTCTTTCACACTGATTTGTTGAGAGGTGAAGAAAAATGCAAAGACACAAACACACATTGACCACATCATTATATCCATTAGACTCAAGAAACCAAAATGGACCTTTCTGTAAAATCTGCTTCTGGTTTTTCTTTATTATTTCTTCAGCGATACAACTGATTTATAGTTTAAAAGTGTTTAGGAAACAAAATTCTACTGGAAATTATCTGTACTGTATGTAAGGACCATCTGAATGTTCCCATATTTTTTTTTTTCTGTTGCATGGTAATAAAGGCTTTAGCAGAAAAAAACATGTCAAGGATCCTGCAGACCTGGATGCTTGGTCCAGGTGCTCAGAGCTCTCACAATCGAGCGTGCAGGCATTTATAAAAATCCATAGTACGAGCATTCATACCAGCATGCTAAAGCTCTCTGCAGTGTCATGCATTTAGTTAAAGATTTATCCATTATTTCAGACCATAAAGAAGTTGACCTAATCAGAAGCAGCCCCACCCGTTTGCAGTCTGATGTGTCCTGACAGTTTCCGGTTTGAGAAACATCCAAGTGCCCACAGTCAGGCAGATGAGCACAAATACAAACTTAGCTTATAGCAGTTTCAGTTTTCCAACACAAGACGCGCACGCAGTAAAGTTTTTATTTTGAACACAACGGAAATAAATAAGGTTAGTGTGTGCAAAGGTTTGCATCGTCTCTTGTCTTTTACTCTGGTGTCTTTATAAAGATCCACGATCGTCTGTGTGCGAGACGGACAACAGGGTCACCCACGCATGCACTCTCACACAACTCCCATTTCCTGTGGTGAGACCAGATTTCATGTCCTCTTCCTCATCAGGAAACGACGTCTGAAAGGGAAGAAACAAAACGCCTCCTGAGCCGTGTGTGAGCTTAAGGACGAAGAACAAGAAACATCAACGTAGAGTTCTCCTTTACCTATGTGATGTTACTGCGGGGGCGGACGTCGACCTGTGTGCGCAGGCTGGCCCGTGCGGGCTCTGTGTCGCTGCAGGCTGTCCAGGATGCTCTCGGCCAGCAGTTTGACATCTCTGTGGGTCTGTGGGTGTGTGTGAACGAGCTCCAGCTGGTCCAAGCCACCCTCCTCCAACAGCATGCTGCAATAGCGAGAAGCTGCAGCAACAAGACAGCAGAAAGTCCAAGAGGTGAGCAGCTGGAGCCAAATCTACTTTACTGGGGTTTTAGAAACAAGACAAAGTACTGCATAATTTAGCAGTGTAATGAAATGAATGCATGGTTTTCCAAAACAATTCATAAACACAAAGCACTGGGATTTAACATTCAGTAGAGCCAGACTTTAGTGGACAAAGAACAGCAACTTGTCAAACCCTGACAACAATTCTTAGTTGGATTTGTGCCTTTCTAGTACATTAATATGCTTTGATCTTAATCGGCCCTCCTCACATGAGCTGTGAATCTCAGCAGCTCCTCCATAGTTACCATTGGTATCGCTGCTGCTTTTGTGAATATTGTTCTCTTTCCTCACCTTTTCAGCTAAGGTGGAAAATTGTTCAACAAGCCAACCCAACTGAAAACCTCACATCCTGAGCAATCTGCTGTTTCTTCCATAATGAACTTTAGAGCTTCAATTAGCTGCATTTAATGTAATTTAGTATTAAAAGAGTAAACTATGCTAATTAAAAACAGATGGTACACTTTTTAAAAAAAGTACTTGGTCGTTAAATCCATTGACATTTGTTATAATGTAACAATAAGTTGGATCACTTTTATTACTTTGACAAAGTCTCACCATTTTTGCTGCACACGTGTTGCATGGCCCAGGCTGCCCACAGCTGGACTCCGGGTGTGTGGAAACACTCCAGCAGGGGAAAAAATGGGTTAAAGGATCTGAAAAACAGGCGAAGGAGAGATTTAGTTTGGATTCTGAAAAATTCTAAGGTCTTTTTATGCAACCACTTCGTACTCTGTATGCTTTTTACTTTATGCATTAAAAAACAAAATTCCGGATGTATGTGTCAAACAATAATAATGTCTATCTCACCTGTAGGCCACCATTTCACACTCGGGCGTGGGCCACTTCATAATAACAGCATGCTAGAGAGGCACGCACAAATAAATCACTACAGTGCTTTATGTGTCCCGTATTTCACTTGGAAGTAGTTCTGCTGAACTCCTACCAGCTGCTCCAGCAGCGAGCACCTCAGACCCGGGCTGAGCACCCAGGCCTCCTCTCCTCGTGACGTCAGATGTGCGAGGATCCCTGCGGCAAAGTAGCTGACCTCCACCTCGGGGCTGTGCAGCAGAGCGCTGATGTGGTCCAGGAAGCTCTGCACCATCAGCTCAGCATGCAGTTCCCTGACCTCGGCTATGTTGTTCTGCACAGCAGAGAGGGAAGCAGGAATGTTGAGGTCGTAATTTAGATGAAGGTGCAAACGGAGTCTCTCAGGTGAGCAGTAAAAGGTGTGTAAACTCACCATGAGACCAAGAACCTTCTGCTGGATGGAAGATTCATTCGGGAAAGACTGCAGAGATGCAGTAAAACAAACCTTAGTCACTTTAACATACATTGATATGCATGCAATGATTTGGACATAATTAACTCCTATAGTTATCTGTCCCCAGCTAACTGTACAGACAGCTTTGTTTTCTACAGCTTCTGTGTACCTCCAGCACTTTAATGAACAGATCCAAGCCTTGGTTCTCAATAAAATGCCGACATGTTGTAGGCGATTCATCGGTGAGGTTCCAGAGAGCGCTCAATGTAAATTTCAGGGTCGCATCCACTACATTCTGGTTCGCCTTCTGACGTACAATGTGCAGCAGTTGCTGCAAAGCAGGAAGAGAGTATGGTGTGCATTTAGTGCAAAAGTGCCAAAATTCATGGTGAATTGGTGATCTCTTCCACTATGTGTGGAATGATACCTTGACGATGAACAGCTCCGCTCCCAGCTGGGCGGTCTGTTCTGTGGACAACTAAAGAAACGGAAAACAAAACAATGTTTAAAAAGATCTGAGATCGAAGAGAAGAGGGTTAGCTAAACACCGTGTGTACCTTGGCAGCCAGTATAGAGATGATAGCCACAGCCATCCTCTGCATGTTTTGATCTTCATGGTTGCAGAGCCACTGCATCACTAGTTTGGCTGCTTCAAACCTTGGCAGGAGAAATGTATGACCAATCACAATTCAGGTCTTTTGACAAAGGATGCTACATGGTAGATTGTGCATCATCCAGTATCAGATGAAGTAGATGCACGGTACTCACCTGTTGAATGGTACCTCCTGTAAAATGCGATCGCTGCACAGAGACAGCAGGCAGTTTTTCTGCAGCTGTAGAAAGACAAAGGAAGAGAAAAATAGCAGAACCTGTGAAAACCTCAGGCTCTGGTTGAATGGGTTCTGTCAGGAACCATGAATCTGGTTGAAAATGGTCAAAACAAAACAATAAAAGGGAAGCTAAACGTTCTGATTGTTCAAAGTTCTTCATTTTCTTCAAATGTTTGAGTTGTCACAACACGTTTAAAGAAACGGTTTCAGGTTTATACCGATTCGTTCAGTGGTATTCTGATGTCTACCAAACCACTGGAACAGAACCATGCTAGGGACACGTTAACCTAACAAATTCAGACAAAGGACGGGTCTGATCTAGAAGATTAGAGTCAATGTTGATCTTCAGCAATTCTGTTGAGTAAGTAAAGGAGAAAAGGTAAAGTCTCTCAATAAACCACTGGGAATTTCAGCAAGGAAAGTGAAAGCAATGGCTGTTTCACAGCAGCTTCACTTTTTGCAATAAGAAAAGTTTTCCCAAAAACTTTGTACAAACAGTTAACTGTGACGAGTCACATTTTATAGCAAAAGATTTCTCTGCCATACCGCAGATAATCAGACTCCCATAAAAAAAAAAAGGTTTATGCATTTATGCTCTTACCTGCTGGTGGTTTGGGAACGTCCTCATGGCCTCCAGCAGTAGCTCGGTGATGGTGCTCAACAGCCGGACCGGCATTCCCGCTGCCAGGTCCTGCTTTGTCAAGTTAAACACACATGCGCTGGCAGCCAGCTGGACGTTTAGAGTGGCCGGATGGTTCTTCATGCCTAAAACTACGAGCTAAGCAAACACAAAACAAAATAATCAAAAGGTAAAGTTATACGAGTAGAAGGAAGGCACCGAGGCAGTATTTACTGTTCATTATATCAGACTGATTTTGCAGTTAGGAAACCTGTTTCGTAAACTCTTGGGAAATAGAAACATTAATAAATAAATAAACAACCTAAGGCTTACCTTTAGAATGTCAGGCCTTGGTTTCTCCATGACATGAGTCAGGCTGAACAGATGAAACAGAGCTTCCCTGACGAAGCCTTCCCTCTCGCTGTATCGACGCAATGCCTCGCAGATCTGAGTCTCATTAGCTTCTCCTGTTACCTGTTTCCATGCAAAAAAAAAAAAAAAAGAAAAAAAAAAAAGAGCTCAGCTTCTGAAGTTCTGCCCCTTTTTTGCTCATAGATCCATCAGGCGTTTATTCCTACCTTAAGATTTCCTTCTCCAGAGAGAAAGTCGGAAAAGCCGGCATCCGTGGCCAAAAGGCCGACAAAGGTCATCCTTGGTCTCTCTTCAACAAACGCCCTAACCGCTGCATCTGTCACCTGCAACACATTGAGGAAAATGCATATATTGCTTCTGACCATTTGGGTTTAAGGGACAGAGGAACGGTAATAGAAACGCACCTGCTTCCTCCCAGACACATCCAGGGAAACAAGAGCGGGAAGGATCCCTTGCTGTGCGAGCAGCTGACGGGCCACGTCGGAGGTGAACTGCTTATCGTCGCTTATGTCCAGGTGCTGCGTTTTGACCACAAGCAGGTGTTCTCTCACTAAAAATACCTGGGCATGTTCAGAACTTAAATGACAGCACACCGATTAGCACTAACCTGCAGTACATTCAGCTGACCAATGACTCCCAGCAGCTGAGCCGTGCTCATCTCCAGCCTCTTCAGCTGGTGTAGTGTAAGGGAGCGGAGCCGCTCCTTCAGGCCCAACAGCGGGCTGAGGTTGGTGACGGAGGTATTGGACAGATCCAGGCTCTCCAGCCGAGGCAGGGAGCAAACGTCTACGAGCCCGGAGTCGTAGAAGTCCACGTTAGCTAGAGAGAGTGAGCGCAGACCCAGCAGGGCGCTGAAACGATACCGACTTTGCTCCACCAGAGAGCACATGGTGAGTCCGGTTAAGACTAGTCGTTGTAGAGACTCCTGGAGGGTATTAAAAAAAAAAAGAAGAAGAAGCTGGAAATTAACCTCACATCGTTAGTGGAGACAACCGACCCGCCTGATTTAGAGCGGCCCTTACTTCACCTGACAGTATTTGTTGGTAGCCAGTCGATGCAGGATGTCGGTGATGGTGAGGTCCGCGTTGACTCTGGTGGCGTCCAGCTCCAGCAGCCTGTGTGGGCATAAAGCTTTCTGGAAGGCCTCGGCAGAGATCCGGGCTGTACGGATACAGGCTCGTCTCAGCCGTAGGTACTCGCAGTTCCTAAACACTCCCACTGTGCTGTCATTCAGAAGGCCTGCAGGAAAACCAAATCCTGTGAGTGAAAATTTCTGAGACTTACCTTTGCGAGAAAAAAAAAAAATCTAAGCGGAAACACCTTTTCCCCCCTCGAAAAAAAAAGAAACAGTCAACATTTTGACAGGGCTCCTTTAAGAAGAATAAAACACCTCTAACTTCAGGTGACAATGAGTTTTATAAATGTAAATACAACTATAGTAAAATGAAGCTGTTACTACAAGCTTTATAAACCCATTTTAATGATAATACATCTCTCACTCTTAACTAGTTATCCCCATTGTTTGTTTTTTTTGTGTCTTTTTTTTAAAGTTAGGTTTACCTTCAGTGGCCATCTTGGCCAGAAGCTGATCTGCCAGCTCCTGAGGGAAGAGCACAGCCTCCCTGAAGCACAAGGAGCCGTCAGGGAGCTTGACGCAGAAACACTCCAGGTTCTGGCTCACATAGGTGAGGCACAGGTCGGTCAGAGTCGCTGGAGAGGCGTCATCCTAGATACAAAAGGAAAATATATTTGCCTATAATATTTATAAACGACAAAAAGGGCTTGGTGACAAAAAAAAAATAAACCTGCATACTTACCGCGTTTAAAAACAAAGAGGCCATAGCCATGGTTTCAATGCAAAGAAAGAGACGATATATCCAGCAGCGACCGGAGTCAGAGGGACAACAGCTTTGTTTTGGAGCCTTTCACTTTCTTTTTCACCTGCCTGCTCAGATACACCTGGGATGAAGGTAATCCGAGTGAAAGTAAACCCAACAACTAGCTAGCTAGCTCACTTGTTGTTGCCTCGGATCTTGGAAACCTCCCCCGCTGCTGAAACACCCCAAACCGTCAGATGTGGCGGGATTCATATCGACCCAGAACCGATGCGACACAAAACCTGCGAAATGGGGAACTAGTTAAGATTTCACAGCGAACGACGCCTTTTTTCTTTTCTTTCTGGCTGAAGCGAGAGAGAGAGAGAGAGAGAGAGAGAAACAGGCTGTAAACAAAGGTCACGACACAGGAAGTACATTAAGAGAAACGGCTGCTCTACGGAAGCCCGTAGAACGTAGTTACGAAAGAGCTAATGCTCCTCGGTTTGTAAAGGTTATATTAGCTAACTCTCATTGCAGCTTCAAAACTAACAGGACCACGCTGAGTTTTCCAGAAGAAGAAGAAAGCTTTGTTGACATTCAACGAGTTTATTGTAGAGCAAGGTCAAGCAGCTGAGCCTCCAGCGCATGTCTGAGCGGCGGACCTGAGGAAGTGAGAGATGGCTGGACTTATCAACTTTGAGGATGAAAATGAGGTGAAACAGTTTTTGGACAACTTAGGGGTGGAGTATAGTTTCCAATGCTACAAGGAGAAGGACCCTGAAGGTAATCAATAGCGATGCAGAAACCTCTGCGATTTTATGGTGTTTTATGTTATGTTATCCT
Source organism: Jordanella pulchra (assembly GCA_034780135.1). Lineage (NCBI taxonomy): Eukaryota > Metazoa > Chordata > Actinopteri > Cyprinodontiformes > Cyprinodontidae > Jordanella > Jordanella pulchra. Next base: position 11,846 of record JAUZNJ010031733.1, on the reverse strand, counting down.
GGATTATTTTAGGTTTTTATCCTATTATTTAAAGTTACATTATACTATTTTGAATGATTAAAGGAATATTGGTTTATTTAATTTTACCCTTATTTTTTTGTGCAATTTGTTTATGTTACAGTTAAGTTTTTATAGTTACTCCCCTTTATTTAGTTCAGTTTTTATGCTCTTATTCTTTCTACTCTGTGTATTTTATTGTGTTCAATGACTCCATACAGTTTAAGGTTATTTTACATGTTTTATGTTACTTAAATATATTTTAATTGCACATACTATTTTAAGTGATGTTATTTTTTTTAATTTTTATTATTATTTTTTTTTAAGTCTTTACATATTTTTACATTTTCTAAAGTTATGTTATTTTACAATGCCAAGTTATATACATGGATCATGTTATTTATTATTATTTATTTATAAATAAATTGATTTATTTATTCATTCATTCATTGTGTCACTCTACACACTCACTGCCACTTACTTTCTAATGCTTCTCCTTAGGATGCCAGAGGCTAGCAGACTACTTGGAGGGTGTGAAGAAAAACTATGATTCTGCAGCACAAGTCCTCAAACATAACTGTGAGACAAATGGACATTCAGAGAGCTGCTATAAAATCGGAGCTTACCATGTCACCGGCAAAGGTACTTCAGCTACCCGCTTTTTCTAAAGGAATGAGTTCACAAGACTTCTGCAGTTCTCTTGGTATAGATCCGACTTCTAATTTATCTCAAACCAAACACATAATTTAAGGATATTAATAATGTTTCCCTCTGGATAAATACATCATGTTAAGCATTGTGAATCTTTAGACCACATTAAAACACTTAAGCTTTAGGCAAATGTACTAAAAAGTCAATAAAAAAAAACAGCCAAAAACGAAGGATGTCTGAGGATGCTGAAATGTTTAAGTTGATACATCGTAATTAATCGATTATTTAAATAATTGTAATGATGTAAATGAAATATGCAAAATCTAAATTTTAAGCCCAAACTGTACAAAATATATACATTTTGTATTTAAGATAAGAAACTTTCTTTGACTGTGAATCTACTTTAATTCAGAACTGCTCCAGAGGCATCGTTTCAGCTTCCCTGGGCCCGATTCTGTAAAGAAATAATAAAAAAAAATATTAACTTTCTGCTTTGTAACAGATAAATCACTTTGCTGAACTAGAAAAGCACCGACCTCCACCAGGTAGCTCATTTTCCCCTTCATCCACCATAAGTTAATTGCTATATTCACAGAATCTTTCAAAAAAATTCCTGGATCCAGATGGTGAATCGGATCTTCACCAAAATGTAATCATTTGTTTTCAGTCACAATACCCAGCTTCTCTGAAAATTTCAGCAAACTCTATAGTAGCCTTTTTTGTTTTGTTGAAAAACGATGACCAACGCTGATGAAAACATAACCTCCTTGGCTGAGGTGACAACAACACCCCCTATCTGAAGTACAGCAGTGGAAGGGATGTATTTTGGGTTTGACTTGCATCTACTTATTCAACCTTGAACTGTGAACACAAATGTTTTAGAGCCAAATAGGAGGCCTTCCTTTCAACAAGGATCCATTAAAGAAAGTAAAATGTAACAGAAACAGACAGGAAAAGCTAAAGATAACGAATCCTGTTTGTAACAGCTTTTCCAGTTTAGTTTAACAAATAAAGACAGTGACATGGGCTTACTCATGCAGTTATCTATAAAACCAAAACATGGAACTGATAGAGTCTCTTTTTTACGTATTTATAACATATGATTTCTAATTGATTCATTTTGCTTTCCACATGAATGCACACTTAAAAAAAACATAAATCCTTCGGATTTATCAAGTTAATTTTGCCTTGTTGTGAGACATACTTAATAAAGTATTTTTTATTTGTTTTCTTAAAATACTCAAACTCTGTTTGCTCAGTCCTAACCTGAGTCCCTGTTACTGATCCTATAATCTAATCTATGACATACATTAGTAACCATTTTTAAATCATTTAAAGTTGCATTCACTGCTTTAGATGAATACAATTTTAACTGTTAGTTAATATTAATTCTCAGACTTTAAATACTACTTTTACAATGATGCACATGTATTAAACAAATCATGTCTGTTATTAAATTAGTTGATAGATTTTCCAGTAATTGATTACTACTAATTGGATTGATTGTTTTAGCCCTAATGTAGATGTGCATATTTTACAGGCCTAGCTTTATATTGGATCTCTGCATAAAGTCTCAGTCTATCCTGAATCTGTTCACCAGGCGGAGTGACAGAGTGTCTGAAAACAGCCTACTCCTGCTTCATGCGCTCCTGCAAAGCTGGAGGAAAGAAGTCCGTAGACGCCTGCCATAACGTTGCTCTGTTAGCCCACGACGGGCGAGCTCTGGAGGAGGGCCCTGATGTCACTGTGGCTCGGGAGTACTATGAAAAGGCCTGCGCTGGCGGCTTCGCTCCCTCCTGCTTTAACCTCAGCGCCTTGTTCATTGAGGGCAACTCCAAGGGGCTGGCGCCGAACATGAGTCAAGCCTTTAAGTACGCCAGCAGGGCCTGTGAATTGGGACATGTGTGGGGGTGTGCCAACGCGAGTCGGATGTGCAGGCTCGGGGATGGCACAGAGAAAGATGAGAAGAAGGCAGAGGAGCTTAAGAATCGAGCGAGGGAGCTGCATGGTTTGGAAAAAGAAAGGCAGCTGAAATTTGGGGAGTGATTTCTGACATATTTCCATGAAAGTCTAGTTTTATTTCTATTTAATCACCAAATGTGTTGCTCCAGGTTGTCTGCTTAGAGAATAACCGGATCATCAGATTTAAGGGATGCCAATAATGTGTCTTTTAATGCATCTGTCTACAGTCTGTGGATGGTAAGATTGTCGGAACTGTGTACATTTGTATGATATACAAAATAGTCATTTTCAAAACAATAAATGAATCAAAGTTAAAAAAAGTTTTTTCTTGTACTTCTACAATTTTTAGTCTGTAAATACATGGTTACATCAGGATGCGATTAAGAACCAAAACATCATCTGATGATTGTAAAAATGTCCCAATATTTTTAAACCTTTTTTTTTTCTTGATAGAAATGTGTGTACGGTAATACGGATCAAAACAGTGTCTGGACTTAGTGTACATTTTCACTTATTTTAGGCTTTAAATGATAAACACTGGATGCACAGCTGATGATATTCGATTAAAAGTTGTCCTGGTTGCATGTCACCAACCAACAGGCTTCTGGTTAACTTCAAACTGTCAGTCATGGACTCTGCTTTTAAACATTTTAGCATTCAGTTCTAATGTATGTTTTGGATAATTATGCAGAAAACGCCCCACTGGCTCCAAGCTTTATTGACCTACATACTGATCCGAGTTGAAAAATCTGTACCTGGCAGGTACCTTGGCAAAAGACCTCCTCAGCATAATGCTTCCACTATCATACTTGATTATTACTTAACCATTAGTATAAATGTCTGTGGTCTTTCCTAAGACAATTTCATTTTTTAGCATTAGGTCGTTTAAGTATTTAAATATTAAGAGGGAACGCAGACTGATCACTACATGGAGTGTTTCCTGCCTAAACCATCAGCATTTGCAACAACTGCTGGAAACCCTTATCAAACTCAAAACCATTAATGGGTTGAATGCAGCGTTTTTTCAATTGAAGTACCACAAGTGACCACTAGAGGGAAGCAGAATCGAACAATTGAACTTTAAATTCAAATCATACTGGAAGCTTTCTGTTCTGTTGCATCCTGTTTGCAACAATAGACAAAGAGAAATGCGGATACCATCTGTCGAACTGTACTTGTCGACAATCATGCCGTACGGGACAAAAAATCTCTGTACTCAAAGATACTAAAGGAGGTCTGCTGAGAATGATGGGCAGCCTGCCCCAGTTTGCACCCTGGAAGCTCCGCCCGTCCTCTGTGCGCCTCCTCAGTCCTCATTCAAAACACAGCACAGCTGTTGCGAGGCGCACTGTTGTGTTGCGGAGCGTTGTGGTTTATTCCGGGCAGCAGAGCGCCGTCCTCTGATGTGTCCGCTGGATTATCATCACACGGAGACAGCGGGAAAAGACGCGTTACGGTGAGTTGCAGCGCATAACGGCCTCCGGAGGGAACTTGGTTATCGTGAACCGCATCTTTCGGTAATCCCCCCCCCACGCACACTCTTCATCAGACGTCGAGTTAGCTAGCTAACTCAACGTTAAATCCCCACGGACGAATTTGGGTGTGTTTGCTTTTTTTTCTCACATAATGCTCCATTTGATAGAATTTAATCAGCGCGAATCTATTGTGTAGATGTGATGGAAACGATACGCTTTATGAAGGGATGGATCTCGTTTTTTCTTACAAAAACTTTATTTCTGTAGATGGATGCAACGATGTTAAATCCCTTCTTTTTAATTTTTTTCTCAACTCAAACCAGGTGGATATAAAATAGCCTCTCTGCTTGCAGAGATGGGTTTGGTCTGATGCCAGCAGTAAATCATGCGCCCCCTCTTCCTCACAAGCTAGTGAGTCAAGCTAGTTAGCAGTATGTGTGACATGCTAATATGGAGGCGTAAAAATAGCAGCGATGGGATTTAGAGAGTGAGCCTTGGTGATTTATTTATTTTTCATCCGCTTTCCTTTCGTACATTTTCAGCGTGCGACTCAAAGGGCACTGAGTTACGTGGAGCGTGCAGTTTTGTTAGCTTTGGGACAGCGTGTTGTTAGCAGCTACTGCAGGCTCAGTACCTGCTGCTCTTTAGGAGAGCTCCTCAGTGGAGAACCCCCTGCTGCACGGTTCCCCTCCGGGGAGCGCGTTGGGTGTGGCGGGGGGACTTCAACCACAAACAACACCGTGGGCAGACTTTGCTTCTCCTGACTAGCATATCGGGAAAGGCTATGGAATCAGAAAAGAAGAACATTTTTCTTTTCCGTTTTCCTACATATATTTAAAAAAAAAAAAGACTTTTATCGATATTTAATCTGATAGACCATCACATAGAACCGCCTCATTGGGGATTGAAACGAAAAACGTGCATGGTTTTACTTTTATTTCATCTGAAGGGTATGACATCTTTATTTTCAGGATATTAAGAGTCATTACTCTGAGAAACGTCCTGTAAGCGATTTTTGGGGCTATATCTGTTCCACCTTTACACATGAAGAGATAAAGGTTTTCTTAGATTTATCTGTAAGAAATGAAGGAGCATCTGATAAAGTGTGACCAGTTTCTTTTTAGGATCCTGATCTAAACTTTGTGTTATTGTCACAATTAACAGGATTGTTTTCCCATATATTATGACTCGGGTGGGCATTCATGTCGTTTCTTGTTATCATAATAATTTTTTGATCATAATAGAAAATTTTAATTGATTTTCTAAATAATTAAATCAAATTAATGTTGCTTATTAATTAATTGATCTAAATAGGTGAATTCTGAATTTTATTTTGATATTTATTTAATAATTTATTTAAATTTAGTATCTTTCATCTTTTTTCCTTTGGAGCTTTGGTGATTGTGAGGCTATATATTCTAGAATAGCACTGCTTAAGCTGGTTGCATGTCAGAGTAGCTCATCTAGCTTGATTCTGATGTTCTTTTTTTAAAAGAATTTTAGCTCCTCTGTTATTTGGAAAAAATCCCATGAATTTCTGCAATATTTAATTTCCATTTGGGATTAATAAACTATTTGAATCAATCGAATCGACTGCTATGACATGTATTCACAGCTATACAGTTACCTGAGAACAACTTCAAAGAATAAAAATGTTTTTATCCTCAATTTTATCGTTATCACAAAAGTATCTACAAAATATTGCATTAAGATTTAAAGGCCATTATGCCCAGCTCTAATCCTGACTAGCTTGCTGCTAAGTAACAGCGTCCACGAAGCATGATGACCTTAAAACTTGCTTCTTCAGAGTCCATTGCTGCAGAACTTTACTGCCACCTGGAGAGAGAAAGTTGTCTTACTCCTGTTAAATGTAATACAACCATAAATTAATACCGCTGCAGTTTTTAAAATAAAATTTTGTTATTTTTTTTTTCCAAAAGTAGGCTGACAGGAAACAGGATTAGAGAGAGAGAGAGAGAGGGAAGACATGCTGCAAAGGTCACAAGGCCAGGACTCAAACCTGTGACGGCCGAATGAAGGACTACAGCCTCTTGACATGGGTTGTGTGCTTTACCACTGCACCACCACTGCGCTCCATTTTGTTCAGTTGTAATGATATAATAAATGCACTTAGTTTTGCCGCCCCAGTTCCTGCTACTTAAAAAAAAATGTGCAACGCGAGACTTCTAGTTGTGTGAGCTGATTCTTCCATTGACGCCGCACATGGATCTCTGCATATGTTCAAGTGTCTGTCGGCCTTTTAGAGTCTTCACTGACGAATTTTGATATTGTCTCTTAGCTCATATGGGCGGCCGTGTCCATGTATATTGTCTTTATGATTTTATTTGTAAAAGATTTGCGAATACTGTTTATCATTTCACTAAACGATTATTCACTGCTTTGTTTTGGCTGAAATACGTTCAGTGTGGTGGTTGTGAAGTGATAACGTAGAAAACGGTTTGGTGGTGTGTTTTTCTAAGGTGCAGATGAGGAATATGTTTAACCTTCCTTTTGTTTGTTACCAGCTCAGCTGTTTGAGCATGCCATATCAGCAGGCACGAACGCTCTCTGTGCATAACTGAAAAGTGCCTGCACCACCCTAGCTAAACCTGATTTTATCAGTTCTCGTTTCCTGATTGCAGTTCAGATTATTCAGGGAGTAGAGTGGTCCATTGTTTACTCTTCATAATAACTTGTTTACATTGTGAATTCGATCAATTAAAATATACCATTGTGTAAAAGAAACTACCCATGAAACCTTCTGTAGCGGCAATATCTACACCTCCCCTCTGTTTGCTACAGGCTGAATGCTGCGGCCCGCCGTTCATCATTACACACAAACTGCCTCCTCTGAACGCAGCATACATTTCACTCCTAGATTTTGTTTCTCATTTCTTCTTGAAGGAATCCACTAATGTTACTGGTGGATATTTTGCGTGGTACTATGAGTCTGTTGCTCTCAACACTTCACATCTGACCCAGATGTTTTTGGTTCTGTCTCATGACTATCCAGGCTTTTTGCAGTGTTGTTGTGTTATTCAGAGGAGAATAATACAATCCCCCATTTCTCTTATTTAACAATATGCAAAGCACATTCATGGAAGATGATGGTATTTCTGGTGATGTTCCAAAAGCATTTTTATTTAAAGTTCTTAAAGTTCTGCTTAAGGTTACTTAGAAAACAGTTTTTACACAATACAGACCAGGTGATAAGAGTCTCGGTTAACTAAAGCCCAGTTAACGATTAATCAATTACCAAGTTAGTAGAATTTATTTTTCAACATTTGTTTATAAAAAAATATATATACAAAATAAGAGTTACTACAAAATTTAATTTCCCTTTGAGTTAAATAAAGTCATTTTAAATTTAATGAATCATGATTAATCCCATTAATTGTTTCATCCCTTATGCTCCATTTGATTTAAATACGTAACCTGGAGCATGAAAATAAACTAGTCGGATCATATATATATATTTTTTTTATGAATTTTTCTGTTGATATCATTGTAAATGATTGTTAAATTGTCAGATGATGTCATACCGCGTCAATCGCAGACAGGCTTTGTGACATCAGCAATCATCCATTCATCCTCTGAACCAATTGTTAAAATGTTTTATCTTATAAACTTGGAGATTTACGCTCTTAAAGGCTGCCAGTTTCATAATGTTTCAATCTGTACCACATTAACAGTTAATGAAATGTAACGACTTTTAAGAATACCTTTTGCTTAAATGATTATCAGTGATGCAGCTTTTGTTGAACCTTTTGAATCTTGTGGGATGTTATGCTGAAGGCAGGTTTATCCTTTCTCTCCTAACTGGTTTATAGGTATTCCTTAGATTTTTTTTCTTGTTCTGGTAACTGAGAGAATTCGGATGATCTCTTTATGCTGATGACACACTAGTATTTATTACTAATCATTAGAACTTGATTCATGCTTCATAATCTGTTAATAACCATTATGTCATTCTTGCTGGATATAAATTTAGCCGTAATTACACCAAGGCTCTACCAGTGGGTTATTAATAGGATAGTGTAAATCCTGACAGTTTTATCTTTAGGTGTTTATCCTCTGATCCTCTGACATACTTTGAAATCAGAGCCTGAGTGGATGTTGAAGGTGTATAAATGAATATATTCAATTTTAAAATAACAATGACATCAATTCATAATTTTTTTTGCTGTATTAGAAATGAAGATGATTTTTTTTCTGTGCGTGCATTTTACTTTGACTGTATTGATTATTATTTGGAATAACACAAGTTGCAGAGCCAGGATGAATAGCATTGAAACAGCCTATCGAATACTCCATCCAGTCAGTTGGCTTTTTTTCGGCCATGCTGCACACATTTAAATTGTTTGTCATTCTTGTTCTTTATCATTCATGTTGACGATGGATCATACTAACAGAATAATATTTGTAGTATTATATTATCAAGAAAATAAAGGGAAAGGAATATAAGATAATAAAAATCTTTATTTCACCAGAGTTTTCTCCCCAACCTATCCTTCAAATTTCAAATAATAAGATAATTATTCCACCCTGCACCCACCCTCTTCCTCTCCTTAACTTTCCAACCCTTTTACCTCCTTACGTTCTTTCCTACATTTATTTCTTCAGTTCTTTTCTACATTTCTTCTTTTTTTTTCCCTTCTCAACTCCTGCCTTCCTTCCTTCATTTTATCCTATGGTTCTCGTCCTTGACAGCTATATCTGCTGTAGATCCTTAGTAAACCTCAATATTTATCCATTTAATGTTTCACAAATGGTCTTGTACATCTGCTCACCCATATCCTGGGAACATGTGTGTAGGAATGCTGTAACTACACAGTTTCTGTGTAATATAATCGGTAGTGGCCAGTTGGAGGAAACCACCCACTGGTAGCCACACACTGCACCTCCACTTAATCCCAGCATTGCCTAATGAACCGGGCCCATCTGTTCAGGACCAGGGTGTAAATGCTTTGTCCCAGGTCTGCAAATGTGATTAGTTGGAGATTACATCTATGTATGTGTGAAATAAAACTCTCCTCAGACTCGGAGCCGTGTGTTTACAAGAGAGCAGGATAAAGCAGTGGAGGGCCTTTGCGTCATCCACTGCTGGCCGGCCCTCATCTCTCCCTCTCTTAGATTATGTTACATTACATCACGCTCCCTGGAAGACGTGTTTTTAACACGTTTTTAGATCCTGTTTGCATGTGTGGTTTAGTGAACAAGCTACCTTCATGTTGGGAGCTATAGATAGTCTACAAGCCTTTTTAGTCTGCGTCAACCTTCATCTCTGCATGACCTCCAATCGGGCCGGAGCTCTGTTGCCACGGTAACTTTATGAGTTAGTCTGGCACATCCATTCAGCACAGATGGAACTGCGAAGTCACGTGTCGTCACAATCTTTGTGTTGTTGTTTCCCCCCCCCCACCTCTTGTGCGAAAGCAAAGTGGCGTCCTTCTCTGCTTTCTAACGTTGACTCCACAGAGCCATCCGACATCTCTGTCACTGCAGAGAGGAGGAAGCACAGTCTGCAGCGCTCCTAAGGAAAAAATTGCAGATGATTTTAGAGTTTGATAACAGGCCCCTAATGCATCTGGGAGTAGGTTGGAGTGGGTGTCGTAGATGCCTGGTTTGGCTAGCACCCGATTAGCTGTGAGCATGACTGGGTGCAAACGTGTAGCAGGAAGATAAGAGGGAGGGATAATGCAGGATTGCACTTCTGAAATCTCAGAGGCTTGCACCACGATGCTATGTTGAGACTGAGCTACTTGCTTTTTTTACTCACCATGGCGATAGAGGAAGTAATGCTACACTGTCTCTCCCCCTTATTGTGTGTTTGTGTGCATTTGCCATGCGGTTCCTGTTGTGTTGTAATCACAGCTACTGTTTAGGAGAAGTAGAAGCCACAGAGAGCTGGTGGACGCAGACATGGCCGTAGCAAAACGATACGCAGTAGTTCAGGCGGGGTTTGATGGGCAGCAGTGCACACATTGAATAAAACTCTTCAACAGCAAGAACAAAGACGCCTGAAGCTTTGATTTGAACGATTTCATTTCCTGCATTGCAGTCATAAGTTTCAACTGCGTTGTAGAAGGATCTAACCTTCCATGTAAGTACTTTTATTCACATGATAGGATAGGTAATGTGTATTCACTACAAAGCACAGTTACCGACAGTCTTGCTTTAAAATGTATGTAATGAAGCATTTAGGAAAATGAATGCTTTACCTTTTAAAAGGTAAAAAATGAAGTGTTTTCTCCCTGTAAATGTATCATAAAAATATTATAGAGAAACTTGAGCAGAGTGACTTATAAAAAATGCCTTTTTTGTGCAACAATCATATCAACACTTTTTAACTTAAACTGTGATCATTGGTCTAGAGATGAACTGATATGGATTTTTTTTTTGTTTTTTTTTAAAGGCTGATACAGAATATTCTGGCATCAGTCTTATCTGCTGAAGCTTATATTGTTTCGTCTTTCTCCATTTGCATGATGAAAGTTAAACTTAATTTTAAAAAAAAAGTTACAAAAGTCTGAATTTAAGCAAAAAGAAACATTAACTAATCAAACAAAACATGAATCGTGGATGACAAACGGAGGGAGAAGCAATGCTTCACCTGAGCTTTAGATGCTGCTAAATGCAGTAATAAATCGGGCAACACATGCACTTAATAGCTGATATCGGACAAAAATATCCGTGTTAGGTTTGGTGTAAAACTAACAACATACAAGCACTCTTCCTCTATTTAACATCTATTTTACCAATTTGTTGAAGGAATGAGTCTGTGGTTCTCAAAGGTATTGTTGACTATTCTGTTTAAGTAATATAACTTGATTAAGTCTTATAATCCAGACTGCTAAATAGGTAATAAGTATCTATGATTGTGGTTACCACTATGTATATCTCTTCAAACTATTTTCATAAAATGCGATACTCAATACCATTTTCAGTACCACGGGAATAAAAAAAAAAAAGCTAAATATTTTTTAAGGTATAAAAAAACATTTTTACTAACATAAAAACTCACTTTTTTCCATTCTCACCGTGCAGCATTATTCTTCAACAGAATCACAGATTCTATAAGTTAAATGACTGAACAGCTAAATGTCAAATAATCCAAGTATAATATTATTTAACAATATCTTTAGGTTGTTTAAGGCATAATTAAATAAAAGTGTAAATAATCTAGACTTCAAATATTTACAGTTGTAAACAAACGCTAACAACACTTGTATTCAGTATCGGTACAATGCCAGATTAATACTGTATCCGGATACAGCTTTTGAGCATCGATACTTTTTACTACCCAGTGTTTGATTGATTCTCATATATCAGATCAATGTCGGTATCAGTTCATACTCAAACCCGCATGATCGGTGTCATATTGGAAATATAACAGTTGTTTTGGGACACCCCTAGTTTTCCCTAACAGTTGTTTTTTTTATTTTTTTTTAAGAATACTAACTAAAATGATGTGAAACTGCAAGAGCAGCAACAGGAAAAATGATGTAGACAAGCACCTGCTGTTGTTTGGTGGAGGATCTGTGGTACTGTGGCTTTTTTGTTGTTGTTGAGGGTTCTGGCAACCCTGCTAGACAGCATGGTCCCATTTACTTATGGAAAATGACTTATTAACAAAAAAAAAACAAAAGCTCATCCATAAACGTATCATCATTTGGCCCTTGGATTTTATAGAGATGGGGTATTTTCTGAAAAGACAGAAATCAGAATTTCCTTACAAACTTATGATCAGATTTTAAACAG
>JAUZNJ010031732.1:0-67518 GCA_034780135.1 Jordanella pulchra | reverse complement strand
AATTAAATGGGGAAAAAATTGTACGTGGTATAGGTGGCGGTGTTGCGGGTAATCAGGTGACGACATAGTTATACAATTTTTTTCCCCTTTTTTTACTGCCAAAAAGTTTTTAATAAGATAATGAATTGAAAAAATTGTAAAAAATTTTTGTTTATTACAAAAAAAGCTGGGATTTCAACAGACTTTTTTTGTTATTCATATCCAGATTTATTGTTATATTAATGTTCAAAACCCCAATTTAACATCACTTTTAAAGTTCGTGGTGCAGCAGCTTTGTGGCTTTAAAGACTTTCAGTAGTAAATTGCATATAATCCAGTCTGCATCCCCAGCCAGAACCACAATTCTTCAACCTAATTATTTCAAATAATCCAGTGACAACTAGATCAGTTGGCTGAACATTTTGCATTGGTCTGTCCCTGGACTTTGAGAGCAAAGCTCCAGCCATATGTTTACCTTAGAACTATTGATCACCAACAAGTGAGGAAAGTGCAACGTTTGCTCAACAGTGAACTTTTCCACATGCATCCGAGCAAACACAGCATTCTGCAAATGATGTCTGACATAAGTGTGATAACAAGTGTCAACAGCATATTGAGCACAAAATCGGAATCACATTAGTTAATATTTGATAGGACACACACTGACAATCAGATGAACTGTCTGAAGAACAATTCGTCCCCATTATCGTACCGTTTCTTCTGAGTAATCATCATTAAAATCAGCAACTCACCCGATGATGCTGTTTGGTCACGGTCCATGAGAAATGCAGATCCTGGTGTGGGGAGCCAATCCAACGCAGAAAGTAGGAGTACAAGAAAAATGATGGAGGAGAGTGAGACAGTCATGATGCTAAAGAGAGAAAGAGAGAGGAGGTGAATGACAGAGGGACAAACACAGTGATTGTAATTATCAGTTAAACTTCAAAATGACACGACCACGTGAAAACGAACCCCCCTTCATCCATTCGCACCCTCTTCTCAACCTTCCTGTGAGTTCAAATTGTGGTTGACTATTTTATTTTCAGCTGGTGTACGTGAAACCCAACACGACACAGGAGCCATGCAAAAAAAAAAAAAAATGGCTTTTTTGTTTGTTTCTGGAGAATTTTAAAGATTAATCTATTAGGCTGTTCTCTGGAACTTATTATTGATTTTTTGTTTTCAGTTAAACAGAATGTTTCACATTTTATCTTAAAACCAAAAACTTTAACGTTAAAGTAGCTGTGAAGCGGAAAGGAAAATTATAGATGGTTTTAACCTTGTAGAGTCTGAACCACAATACTTTAGGAGTCTGACTGTTTACATTAGATTTTTCAAAAGAAAAACACCATACTGATGATGTAAAGGTTTCAAAAATGAATGTTACAATTAGCATTACAAGATGAAGAATGTAAAAAAAAAACTAAACTAAAAAATACAAGATGCATTTGCATTCATCCTTTATGAACCATAATTTGTAGGACTGGGATGTTATCTGCCAGTTTCCACCATTGTGACACTTTATAAACTCCTGTTTTTGCCTTTACCTCTTTAGAAAAAAATAAAGGTTTAGTGGATTTGCACTTTTGGAATTTCACTTGTGCTTAACTTCTCCAAACGTTCTGAAAAACATAAACGAAAAAATGGGATTGTGTCAATTCTTCCCATTTTAAATTGACACCTCCACATTGCTCTCAGATGTGGATAATTTGTCCCAGTCTGCCTTCTCCCATTTTGCATCCACCAAACAGACTGCTAATACCTGCATGTACTTGTCGACAATATATTGAGTTGCATCGAAATATTTTTGTGAAAAATGTTGAAACCTAAAGGACTGGTGTGAGATCATTTATGTTTCAAATTTGTTTCTACAATTTGCCTTTATTTTTGATTAGTTAGATCTTAAGCTATGTTTTTTGGTCAGGAAAATCATGGTTAACAGTAACAAATATTTTTATCCCAATAATATTGTAATTAATCATAGCATTTATGATCAGTCGTTTAAAGCAAACTGATCATAAAGGTCATAAGAGATGCACCAATTATTTGTAGAAGATCATGATCTGCCAATTTTTATTTGTTGGACTCTGAGCTGTACTGAAAGTGTTAAAAATCTGAATCAACAGGTCAGACCTCAAAGAAAACTACAAATCCATATTGGTCAGGATGGATCTAACTGGTACAACTCCAACTAAGCATCCTGACATTTCATGTACAGTTCCATTTGAATATATATTGTTTTTTAAAGCTTTTATATTCAAACGTTTTTCCAATGGTAGCAGTGCAATCTCTGTTCAGACCAGTCTGATTTGAAATTTTACCACTTAAGACACCTGACCCAGCACTAATAAGTATGGGTGAGCTCCTGCGTGTAGATTCCATTTATCACATAACCTCATTTGTCAAAGCTAAGTTTTGTTTTGTATTCAGTGCAAACACTTGCAGATACAACAATTTAAATTTAAACGCTTTTAAAGCTGTGGTACCATATGCCGTAGGTAGAAAAAAATACAACTCTTGAAAACAACAAACTAACATATAACCCGAAATGCAAAGATTAGAATATAGAATAATAACACTAATTAAAGAAAGGGGCATAAGATTTCATCTGGGTCCAAAGTGCAAATACCAGTGAAGTCACTGTTAGTTAAAAAAGTCCCATGGTAGGGACCTCCTTTTCCACAAAACAAATACACAAAATTTTAAAAAGAACAAAAAACAAACAAACAACACACAGCTACAAAGGTGAAAATTTGTGAAAAGCTTAAACTTACCAATAGCCATTAACATTGAAACAAAACAATAAAAGGCTACTTTTGTTTGCTTGAGTGGAACAATAGTAAGATTAACAATTTTCAGCCATTCAAACAGTTTCTTTTTTGTGTAAAGATAACTATGTCTACGTTTTTTATTCTTCTATAATTTAAATTCATTCTGATATGTTTAGATGGATTGTATTTATTTTTTTGTTTTTCACTGTCCTGATACAGTAAAAATAGAAACAAAACCAAATAATAATTTACAAAAGATGCTCGACCTTAAAATAAACCTGCACTTCCAAACAAGTCTGTCACAGACACAGCCAACAAATCATACTATTCTATCACAACAACACTCAGAGGTTTGTTGTTTGTTATTATTTTCAAATAATCAAATACAGTCAACAACAGAGAAACCCCTCCATGGTCATTCTAAATGTGCTGCAGGAAGAGTTCTACATGTTAAGTCCAACCTCTAAATTTAGGCCGAACCTTCAGTCCACACCCTTAGCTATTTACAGCTGCGCTGCACAAGCTTGCTGGGCAACCAGCTACCCTGAACGTGGAGCATAGGTCTCTGCCAGCATTTTTCTCAACTCGGATGCTAACTGACAATCCTAACTTTGTTTCATACTCAACCTTCTTCTGTTCATTGAAACTTTTAATTAGTTAATTAACAACCTGATTCACAAATAATCATTTTTTTATGTGAAAGTGGCCAAAAAAAGGAATGTTCAGACTTTCATGGCGTAGCAAAGCTCAGGATATTGGACTACGACGTTTTTCTTTATGATTAATGTCTAGGCTGAAGTGTACGTTCCTGTGTGTGTGTGTGTTCCTGAATTCCATGTGCCAAGAGGCCACAGAAGGCCAAGTTATACAATGCAGGAATTCATGGCAGAAAGCTGTCAAGCAGCAGGCTCATCTGGACTGGGAAGAATGCCCCACTTAGTTTGTGCGTTGCTCAGTTTCTGCATTGGTCTGTGTAATCTTTAAAATAATTTAGTCCCCCCTCCACTTCAGCTTTAATAACATCCAATTAATTACTTTATCTTTTAGCTGAAGCACTGCTATTAGACCAATTAGGATTTTCAAATCATCCTTCTCACATTGTTTCTAGACTGTCTTTTATTTCAAAGTCTATTTTAACATAAGTGGAGGAACCGAACTGAATAAAACACAGAGCGCTCCTTTGCCTCGACATGTGGCCTCATGTTAATCCTGTGAAAGTGTCTGTGAGAGCCCTGTTAGGGCCGCACGTTTGTCCCTTATTTCCCTTTCTTTTTAGGCCAATGGGAAGCTCTCAGATTCGCAGGAAAAGTGGTGGGGTCCAATAAGAGAAGAGGGAGGATCAGTTTGAGCCTCCCTGGTTCCCCTGGTAAACATGTGTGGTCAACCCTTCTGCCCAAACTGTTTTCATTAAAAGCACATGCATGCATGCATGCAACATGAGCACATCACTACCCCCCACACATACATGCATGAGGGACAGTTTCACTTGTCACCTTGCTGCCAACGACATGCTTCTGCCATGTTTCCTCAAATTTCTATTAGTCATCCTTGTTTGTTCCAAATCGGCTGAAAGGGGAGGGGCTGAAGAAGTCAGCAATAAATAGGATGGTGGTACAAAGGTGGGAGCGAAGGAAATGAAAAGGTCAGAAGAGGAGAGGTCATTTCATTTCTGTCAGATTCTCTTAACTGCATAATAAAAGCATACAACACCACACACACCCACAGAGCAATGTTGCAAGCCTAAGTTCAGTCTGAGTTTCCTCTGAAGAGAACACAGGGTACAGAAAGATTGCAAACCCTGTGCACATTGCTTGTTTTAGATAGGACTACAATTTTAGGGCTAAAATAGAAGTGTCTATACCTGGAAATTTTCATTGGATTATTTGCAGGAGGAAGGCAGTGGATTTCTAAGCATGTGGGCACCATAAAGAAAAAATAATGAATAATTAAAAATGAATATATAAGATTTAATAATAGTAGGAATGTCTGAGATTATGATTTTATGCAGTTGAAGCTTTACCCTTAAATTTTCACATTTTAAAACTATAGGTCATTCATTCTCAGATATCCAAGGAACGCTAATCCTAAGGGCTTAAGTTGAAGGCAACAGGAAAATGTCTCTTGATAAAAAAAAAAGAATTCCAGCATCCATTTGGATGTACAGGTTGAAAAGCCTACTCGTACTCGCACTCATACTTGTCGTCTTTCGTTTTATCCAGGACCTGGTTGTGGGATCAGTAGAGACTCCCCATATACCTTCTACAGCTCTACTGAGGAGGCCAGGCAAAAGTCATAGTCCCTCCATTGTGGTCTGTGTCGTCCCCTGGGCCTCCTCCAAGTGGACTGTGGGTGGAACACCTCTCCAGGGAGGCATCCAGGGGACATCTGAAAGAGATGTCCAAGCCACCTCACCTGACTCCTCTCGATGTGGAGGAGGAACAGCTCTACTCCGAGCCTCTCCTGAGTGACTGAGCTCCTCACCCTATCTCTAAGGGAGTGTCGAGTCACCCTGTGGAGAAAGCTCATTTTAACTGCTTGATCCAGGATCTTGTTCTTTCAGTCATGATCTAGATTTCATGACCATTTTTACTGACTATGTAAATGGTATATAGCTCCAATTCACTACAGATATCATCAAAGAACTCAGTTCAGGGAAGTTAACAAATGAATCTTAATCTATACATGTTTGTTTACTTTTCATTCACTCACTTCAATAAAATTACTTTTAAAAACATAATAGTCATATTTCATTTTTTGGAGACTACAAAACAAATAATCTAATAACCGGTTGAGGGCTGCTGACGCAATTGTAAACAACATTTAACCTGCTAAAACTAATTTTTAAGCTCAAAATACAAACAAAATAAAGTAGCTTTTTAATTATTTGCAAGCCAATATTGTGTATTCAAACGCTGATTTTAAAAAAAATAAAGAACTTTGTTTCTTTTTTTTATTTCCCACCAGCTGTTTTTCAAATAAACATTTAAAGAGAAAGATAACCCTTCGCCAAGGGATTTTATGTATGACTCAAACAAAAGACCTACAAGCTGCAGCTGCTCCTTATATCCTATAGACTGTTTAAAGTATGTTTACCTCCCTGAGTGTGTACCTATATTTGGATATATAGGTAGTCACAGGGAGTCCATATGCGTAGATGCGTGCATTTGTATCTTCAGCATATATATGTGTGTGTGTGTGTGCTTCAAGCCATTCAAGCCTGGCTACTGGATGGTTCTAATGTCTCCTACTCCGATTTCATAAGAGAGTGTGGAAAACTCAGAGTCAGCACACTGGCATGAGAGGAGCCTCAGCTGGAAGCAGATCAGGTCACACATCTGCAAAACCCTACGCATGCCTGTGTACGTACATCGAAAAAAAAAAAGCATTAAAAAAGGGCTGTCGGGGGGCGTATACACATGAAGGAGAAAGGGAGATGTATACAATAAACATGTAAAAGCCTGAGTCCAGCAGAGATGGAGGAAATGTTTGCTGTACCAATCATAACATTCCAGTGGAAATACAGAATTCCAGGCGTTGTTCTTTGCACATAACAAATCGCTGAGTGTAAAAACAAAAATAAAAGCTGTCAAACGTGCTTTATTCAACTAAAACCTAGGTGTTGGAGACATTAAGAAACATCAGGTTTCTTCAGGTCAAACCTGAAGAAAAAAAAGCCTAGAGATAAAAAGACATCCATTGTTTTCTAGAGAATACACAGGTATGAAGTCGTTACAATTTGCTCTATAGAGGCTGTTTCTTTTTGCATCCAAGCAGCTGAATTCTGACAAGGGACAGATTGAAGTATGTTCATTCTAATGGTTTCATAGAGCTGTCAGACGATGTGTACAACATTACAGATCTTCTTTAGCAGAGACACACACTGATGGAAGAAATGTCTTAAAATTCCTTACCTTGTCTATATAAACAACCTTATCGGCAGCCTGGTGGGTGCTGCTGTAAAACTACTGGGTTTCTATGCTTCTGTACAAATGGTTCGGGAAAATATGTGATCTCATTTAGCTCAGTCAGTATGATAATATTAAAGTTGTCAGGATAAATTTTAAAACAGACAGCTTCTAATGTTTTCTTTAATTCCCATAGATATTCTATGTTAACAAGCTTGTAGTCTTCTAAGCAGAGGCATAGTAATACTTAAGTATACAGTTTATGTTAAAATAATGTGAACATAAGACCCCCAAACACCATTTTTCCTAATAGTTATCCAGGAGTTAAGTAGCCAGAAAATGTTCCCTTGCAAAAGATTTACTATAAAAAATGATCAGAATAACAACTTAAAAGACAATTAGGCAGCCTTATTTATTTACTACTGGGTGGCAGAGATCTTTCCTGAATCAGTGGCTTTAGTCTGTGTGTAAATCCTTCATGGGAGGCTAGATTAAGCAGTAATAAATGTTTTTTACATTTTTATAAGTATTGCGTTTTGTCGGACAAGAGTCGTGATTGATTAGAAGGTTCTAGCTGCACTATTTTTGCTCTTTATTCAGGAATCACTTCAAAATGACAAATTATGAGTTTGAGTGAACTAAGTAGCAGAAATATTGTAGCAGAAACTTAAAGTTCTCCAATTTTACAACAATTAAATGGTTATTTGTCATTTTACACAGAGTGAAAATTCTCCCTTAAAAAAACAACAACAGTGGTTTAAAGGACTATTTCAAAGCCTTGATTTTTCTCAAGTCCCACATAACAACAACCATCTTCAATGTATTCTATTTGTAAGTCATCAGGACAGTTTCACGCCATGTATGAGATAAATTTGAAATGGAAGGGAAACAAATTGTGTGAGTTTTTTTTTGTAGATTGTTTATTTGTCCTTTTTTTTTTTACAAATACAGATATGTGTGGTCTAGATATAGTTTTAGGCCTCTTTAATGAATTAGCACTTGATCAAATTCACAGAGATACATCTTCAGAAGTCCCCTAACTAGCTTTAATGCCCACAGGTGATGCATGATTTTCTTGACTGAGACGCTGAAGCTCACAGAGTGATGTGAGCTTTGTACAGAAATAAAAGAGATGCAAATATGATCTGTGTTAATCAAAATCATGATCACAATTGTATAGAATACAGCATCTGTATGTATAAACCACTTTAAAAACAACACTGTTGACCAATCAAAACCCATACCTTAATGCAGCCAACAATACTGAATGGAAAATGGGTAAAATATGTGGCAGCACCACAAAACTGATTATCTCCATCAAATCTGATAGAGTTTAAGCTTTTCTGCAAAAAAGAGTCACATATTTCATGGATGTGCAAAACTGATAGAAACGCAGCTCCAATGACCATAAACACGATGAAGGGTGGTTCGATATACTGACTCAGCGGATTTGAATTCATATGGATTTTTTTTTTCTCAGTTTTCATTTTGTAAAAAGATTTTTTAACCTGTCGTTTCCTTTTCATTTCAATTTCTCCACTTTATTATACTTTTTATTGGTCTACACACCCACAACAAAAATATAGTAATTTGGGGTTTGTGACAAAATCTAAAAATATATAAAAAATAAGAATATGCAAGACACTGCAAACACACTTAAGAAAGTAGTTCGCATTCATCAAAACAACACATGGCTGGTCACTTATTGCAACTTTTAAAGAAACCTAAACTTTTAATGAATTTTCCAACAAAACCCCATCCCTGTGTGCATTTACTAACATTGTTTTTTTTTTTCTCTCTGGAAACTGCAAAAGGCTGTCACGTTCGTGTTTATATAAGTTCTTTAAGGGATTTTGCAACAAGCAGCTTTATATGTGAGAAAAAAGTTTGGCATTTAATGCTTTCAAAACATGCATTAGCGTTTAAAAGCGTAGAACCGATGCGCTGTGTAAACTGTGCCAAAACTTACTTGTTACGAGGTTTCGAGCTGAGAAACTGCAAGAACAACACAGACCGACTTTTTCAGAAGTTGGTCATTTGATGGTCAGCGCCAGCTCCAACAGGCACGACTCCTGAAGCTTCCCTTTCGGACCGAGTCGTAGAAATATCTCCTCCCTCGAGGTTTTCACATCACCGAAGTACTGAATCGGATGCGAACTTTACCCGTTGACGGTTTTCGTCTTATTTGGCGCTCATCATCTGGTCCCGTTCAGTGGGGCGCGCGTGCACTACCGAGAGAAAGTAAGTGGGTGTCTGACGGCGGTGAGGCGCCCTCATCCGCCGAGTATTGAGGTCTGCTGAGAGAGGAGGACCACAGAGGGGACAGCTATTACTGAGACAGAAAGCTGGGTCAAACCTCCAAAATAAAATACCCCCGTAGCTCTAAGGCTCAGTGCTAAAAGCTCTACTCTGGATATTGCAGTTTTATAGTTACTATCATCATTTTGAGACTGTGAGTGGTTCTGTTGTTAGAATCATCCAATCTTAAAATTTTCTGACAGATTGTAAAAGTTTAATTTCCCATTAATCTTGTTTAAATGGCAACTCTGTGTTTTTTTATGTGAAAAGGTTATGTTTTTCAATGCCTTTACTTAATTTCGGGATTTAATACGCTTTTTTTTTTTTGCTTTCCACTTAATGAAACAGTTAAGAATTAATATATATCAAAAGAAATTGCTTGCATTAAAGTAGTCAAAATTGAGATTTGTTTATAAAGTAAAACTGCTGTTATCCTTGTTGAAGCTGAAAGCAAGGTTTTATTTTCATAGGCAATGATTGCTACAGAAAACAGCTTTGACTTCATAAACTTCCCAAAGATGGATACAAACGGAAATGAATGCTCCAGCAAAAAGAAAGACTCAAATATCAGCTACAGGCCTACAACACTTCTTAACTTTTACCAAAATGATGGGTCTATATTAATTTCTAAGACAACATATTAGACTTACTGTTCCCTTCTGGACAATGCACACAACAAATAAAAGTAATATTTGACTGAACAAAAACCTTCAGCGTTTTTTTTTATTGAAATATTTAGGTAGAATTGATAGCTATAGCTATAGAGGCAGCTTTTTCTTTGTAGACCTAAATTAAACTGATCCTTGCAAAACAAGGTGAAATGTTAAAGCAATTATTTAGTATTCAAGCTGAGAGGATACAAAACTAACTACTTGCCAAGAGGGCTCCCATGGAACAAGGGAATGCAATGCCAATAGAGGCTTGACCGTAGTTTATGTTTTAAGTACCTTTTCCCTGGTTTCAAAACTGATCGGTGTGCATGGAGATCCCACCCCATACATAAATATAAATCCGGATATATATACAGTTTCAAAGGTAACCAACATTAACAAAAGTTGTAATGAATAGTGTATACATACAGAAAATAATTCACAACAAACAGAGATGCAGAGAGAGGTGGTGTGAAGTTTTCCTCCTTTCACCCTCCTAGTAAATGTACAGTATCTGTGTTGACATTATTTGTGATGTGATAGTGAAGGAAATGCAATTGTCCTGTCTGGACCGAGGAGAGCAATCTTTCTTACTTTTATAACCCTGTTCCCTTCTCATTTACAAGGTCCATAAGTTATGGCTTTACTTTTCTAAATCATTCAACTGCACTGTTTATAAGACCCTTTTTATGAGACACAACACAAAATAAATACAGTAACAAAACAAAACTCAAATTATTCTGATCTTTATAATTGTTGCATTCCATTATGTAAACATGTACATTAACCTTAGCATTTATTTTGAGAAGGAGAAGCACTTGCTACAAATCTGCAGACATTAAATGGCTCATTTATTAGAGTTATGTGACAGACAGGTCAAGTTTGAGAAGTGTGGGGGCGTGCAGTAAACTACCTCTCCCTTACTGAATCATGTGGACTTATGCTCTATTGAATATGACAACAGAACAATGCAACTGACCCACAGACCAATGGCACTAAATTCTTTGGAGTGCTGGAATTATGTTTTTCTCCCTGTTGTCCAAAAGATCTGCACTATCTATTGGATGCTTGCTACTTAGTGTTTGAATTATTATACCCATCCAAAATGTATCTACCTGTAAAAAATGTATAATGCCATGAAAATGTATTTACCTCCTTAGATTGATTTCAGTTTTTGTCATTTTGGTCAAAAGGTAGATATTTGTGATCCTCAAACAAGTTAAAGTATCAGACAGAGTAAAAAGAAGCCTGTTTCAATTGATTATGTTTAAATAATTAAGAGGAAGAAAGCTATCCAAAAACAACTGGTTTGGAGTGGGAAAACAACATGAAAGCTCCTTTATTTTCAGATTATGAAGGAATGGTTTATCTGGACTCAACAGCTTTTATTTTCAAGCAGGGCAAAATTAGATTACAATATTGGAGTTCTAAGGACTTAATGAAATGCTTTTCTATTGATAGTTGTAATTTGTCTAAGCTTTGTGATGTGATCTCAAAGAGAAAAATAAATACAATCACTTGAATAAACAAACTTAAAAATTATCCCAAAATGTATGGATAAGTTTTTAAAACAGCATGTGAGTAGCCACAGGGGGCAACTTTCTGTGATAATTAGGATTTGATTTTGCTTTACTATGCAGCAAAATTCCACTCACTCAACAATGGCACCTTGGCTTCAGCTGGGCTCCGGCTGAGGAAACTACAGACATCTCTTGTCAGACCTGCTCCATGGCTTTAGGGACATGGGATCTCACAGATAGGCAAAGAGCCAGAGTTGTTATGTAAGGTTAAGCAGCACCAGGTAGGAATAATTAAACTCACTTCTACACACAGCTTTGTCTCTAAAACTCTAATCTAGGTGAGGGGCTGGTTTCTCTCCTATTCTAGAGTTTCCCTGGAACAGAGAGTCATCAGGTCAGGTCAGAACACAAGCCCTGGGCAAATAGTAGTTGATCAATTTTGTAACTTTATCATCAGTCCTTTGCCATTGCACCTGGTTGAACAGAGAGGCAGAGCTGTCAAATGATCGTCAACTGGCTGGAAGATGGATCTGGTGTGAGGGGAGAGTTCACGGAGTTAATGGACGCCAACATTGTGAAGAAGTAGACGTGCTTGTCCTTGGGGGACGAGTAAAGCAGCTGGCAGGTATCGGGTAGCCAGTAGGATTGGCCTCTGTGGTAGAAGATTTTTGGTCATTAGAGGAATTCGAAGAGGCCATGGAAAGAAAGCTTCATTTGCCCTCAAGGGGGTTCTGGAAAACTGTGTGGCAACTTAGAGGAAATAGGGATTATTCAAAGCTGTGCATGTTTGGATGGGGGGATGTGGATCTGGAATGAGAGCATTGTTGGTAGATGGAAAGAGCCTTTTGAGGACTTTCTCAATTTCCTCACCATGTTCTTTATAAAGAACGCAGAGCCTGAAGACTCAGAAGAAGGCAATCCAACTATTTTAGCAGATGTCACTGAGGTGGTTAAGAGCTCCTTTACAGTAGGTGGGGATGAGACTGGGTCCGAGGTTCTTAAGGGTTTAAACACTATGGGGCTTTTCTGGTTCACATGTCTCTTCAATGTCTCATAGAAGACTGGGGCAACAGCTTTTGAATGTCAGACTGGGGTGTTGGCCTCAGTTTTTCAGATAGGTGTGTGTTGGTGTGTTCCAGTTATCATGGGACTTCTCAGCTCTCTGTAAAGGCTTACTCTGGAGTACTAGAGATGGAGCTCCAACTGAAAATCAAACCTCAGATCCAGGAGGAGGAATGTGAGTTTTTTCCATGCTGGGGAACAGTGGACCAGATCTTTCACCTGGCTGACCTACGTGAGACGTGGATCATGACTGAAGGAGCAAGATGCAGGATAAGAGCAGCCAAAACAAGGTTCCTCTAGGGCATTGATTCTCAAAATTCCCACTTGGGGTCCTTGATCAACTAGTATGGCATTATGGGGTCTTTAGATCCACTAAATAACTTAAACTAAGCAATAAAAATTATGTTAAAGTGCTTAAATATATGAAAGCATCACTTACGAGTTGACAAAACCAACTACTTTGGTTGTTGGTGTATTTTTTAATAGCATTACACCAATGGTTAGTTGATTTGTAGAAGCTTCGTGTACTCAAACAATGGTTTGAGTCATGAGTTGACTCTTGCAAGTCTTTGTTGGTCAGAAACTGTAAGGTTTCGGAGCCTCTGCTTTAGAGGGTGGCAGGAATTAGAATTTAAAGATAGTGTGAGATGTACAAGTATAAAAACACCCTGCCTTTCCACAATTCTGTGACCCCAGTTAACAGAATTGGCGATTACATCCCTTTATTTCTGTAGTACCAGGTTTGAGAAAGCCTGTTAGTCTGGTCCAGAGCAAGCTAGCTGCACAAAATCAATTATTGTGGAAATTTATATAATTGCTTTTTTAAAAGAAAGTTGGGGCTTAATTTAAGCCAGGATATCTGGTAAATCCAGACCCTATCTCTGTGTGAAATTAGCCAAATGAATATATTTTAAACTGTTTTACACAACACATTTTTTGGGAAAATAAAAAATAAAGCATTTAAGCTAAGATGGTATAATTTCTAATGAGGATGAATGAATTTCCGTCTAAATATATACCTCATTTCAGTGCATTAGATTTAATATGAAATATTTATGTTTTGTTTAGCTGAATTTGTTGTAATACCTGGTTTTATTTTTATTATTAAGGGTTGAGAGCCAAATACTGTCTTTTTCATTATGGTTTTAGCTGGATTTGCTTTTCAAAGTTCAAAAATCTTAACTAAGAGGCTTAAGACTTGATAAGTTACAACCATATTTCCATTATTGGTTTTCTGCCAAAGCATGCTTTTCTGTAGCAATGTAATTTGCGCTTGGCTGTCTGGTTCTGCTTTCCCTATAACGAAAGAGTGCCCTCTGTCTCAACCCCATCAAGTCACCTGTAATGCATTTAGGTGCAGTTTCACGTTGAAGTGTGGCAATTTACATCTGTGTCAAGCCCTCACTGCCTATTTGATTAGATGAAAATAGAGAAGATAGTCTCTATCACCTGTATAGAAAGAAACAACCCCAGAGAAAATAAGGATGGACCAATGAATGCTTTGTGTTTCATACATGTTCCTCAGCTGCTGATAGGTGTAGATTTACAAATGATTCATCTTACCTATGATCCAACATTATACAGGTTCCTAACCTGTTACACATGTATTGTAGGGGTGTAAGCTAGAACTGGTAAAATAGAAAAGGAAATTCAAGTGAATTGGTAAGATTCATCTCTGGATGAATGTCATCTACAGAGTATCAGCATGAAAGCTCCACCATGTGCAAAACAACACAATTAAGAGGGACGCTTAGCCTAATCGGTGAATGCATCATGCAAATGATGCTGTTTTTTTTCTTAAACCTACTTTAGTCTTGGCTCTTATCTTTGAATACAAATCAGGGACTTAAGTCTAATGAAAAGAAGGGCCAACCAGAGAAAGAGTGAAGAACAGAGAAGGCGGAGGTGTAAAAAACAGAAGTTGTAGAATGATTGTGATCTGCTTACAGCCAAGTTCATCAGATTAATAACAATCACTTCATTGTTAATTCTGGACTTGTATGTTCACTCATAGCACATGTTTTCTCTTGTGTGATATGTTTACACAATGAACGCAGCAATACACCATAGCACCACTGGTTATGATATTATATAAAAAAGTAGAAGCAGAAACACTGGATCTATATTTTTAAAATTCTTGTGTTTATCCTCCAAAATTATTGTTTTCCTTGACTTTCTAATGTATTTGTAAACCTTTAAAACCTATTATTTTTTTATTTACCGTACTTTAATACCTAATCACATATTAGGGTATGCACCATCCTCCACAGTCTGTTCTCCTCTGCTAACTCAGCAGGTTTTCAAGAATTTCGAATAAGAAATCTTGCTTGGAAGATAATATGGCTCCATGCCAACGTTCCTTGTCAAAGTTTAAGTTGTTTTAGACCGTTATATCGTTGTTTTAGATGTGCACAAAAATAGGTATTAAGCTAATTTACAGCAGCAATTTTCTTCTGTTTTGTGAAGCAGGGGTCTGCAACCTATGGGCACAAGTGGCTCTTTGGACCTTCTACAACGGCTCTTTGTAACGTTGGCTAAAAAGGATAAGGATAAATTATTCTAATGTTCTTAAAAATAGGTATAAACAATTGAGTTTAATTTTTAAACAGAATGACACCAATATTATGAGTATTTTCTTATCTGATTCTTTTTGGCCATTTGGTTCAAAAACTTTGTATCCATATTGTTTTTGCAAAGGTTTTATGTTTTTCTTTATTTTAAAAAAAGTGTAACTAAAGTGTTGGTTTGTTAAAAATTACAGTACACATTTTGTAGTGGATATTCAAAAGAAAAATGTAAGTTGTCCTTTTTTAAAAAGTCGGGGGGGTGGGGGGGGGGGGTTTGCAAAGTAAAGGCCGCAGAATTCTACTTTAAAGTAAACAAATATAGTTTTACTTAAACAGCATCTTTCCCAGAAACTGAGTCACAAAGAGCTCTGCAACACAGTTTCCACTAAATTGTAAAGAACTACATAAAAAGGGGGGGGCAATATTCTGTATCTTTTTCATCTCTACTGAAGATCCCAAGCATGCCTATAA
Organism: Jordanella pulchra; assembly: GCA_034780135.1. Taxonomy (NCBI): domain Eukaryota; kingdom Metazoa; phylum Chordata; class Actinopteri; order Cyprinodontiformes; family Cyprinodontidae; genus Jordanella; species Jordanella pulchra. Next base: position 52,295 of record JAUZNJ010031732.1, on the reverse strand, counting down.
TTTAGTTACATGCCAGAGAAATTAGCATTTTGCAAAAAAACTGAAAATTGTAAAATCTTGAGCTAAATTATCAGAAGACCTTCTTAATGGCTTCAATAAGCTTTAGGTCTCTTTAAAACTTGATTGGGAACAATTACCAAAAAACAGGTCGAAAAGTATGCATTTATTTAAACATTACTTCACTGTAGGGTTTTCAAAACAAACTAAAATGTTAAGTTTTACTAGCAGTCCACCCTGGATTGCTCAATCTGCTCAGTTGCTTGAGTAAATCCCCAACTACAGGATCAGTTGATCTAACTAGCAATGAATTTTTTGATTGCACGTTTAGCATTTTCTCACATCCTTTTCTGTCATTAGTATTTGCAACACTTTGCATCCTTAATTTTACATCTGTGAGGAGTCATATTTTCTTATAAAATACTGCATCTAATTGATCTGTATGAAGATATTCATTTGCAGTGTCTTCCATGTTTCTTAAAATTCTAGAGGCCCATATGACTTAAGAATACAGCATGCAGCTGGTACTCATTCAACAGTCCAAAAGATGGATGGAGCCCTTCCCCCACTAAACCCAGGCACCAATGCGTGTCACCAGTTGAGGAGTGTTAATGTTTCATACTTAAGAATTTTAGTAAACAGACCTTAATATTATTCATATAAAAATAAAATCTAATATAGGAGTTTTTTTCAGATTATTGGTACAAAATAACAAATTTATTCCACAAAGCAGCCATCAATGCCAGTCCCTGCCTGTCCTATAAAAGGTCGACAGTTAATAACTTTTTGAATGTCATCCATGCTGATAATCCAGTCAGTATAAACTGTGCACTCCCACACATATACAGACAAACCCAGAAGGGTAAGTAAGTGCGAAATGAGGACCAAAGACAAGACATCCTGTTTACATAGAGCAGGAGGTGGAAAGGGTCTGCCTGTCTCTCTCAGAAGCACACAAATTACATACAGATGTCCACAGTCACCATCCCACTTCTTCATTATTTACTAAAAAATACCACACGAAAAAAACAAAAACAATCTCCACTTCATCATCATTAAACTTTACTTAATGGACCCAAATGGCAGCAATCATGATCCTGTTTTGAACCAACATGTGTATGAAAATGACGACTGAGATAGGATGAATCTTTTGATGGAAGGCTTGGTTAGATGGAAGAACATTTGCTGACGAGTTTAAGGTTTCCTAGGGGACCAGAATAAAAGAGCAACAATGAAGCATATTATCTTGTCATACCGAACATGTTAGTGAAATGATCCTATTGTAGCCATTAAAGTGTCTGAACAGTGCTGTTATGGAGGCTAAAAAAGAAGGTAAAGCAGCTTGCAATTTCCTGTGCAATGGCACGACCTTAAACACACTGATAAAGAGGTTGCAGCAGTCAAAATGATGCAAATGGATTGGATTTAGGATTATAGAAAAACAGGACATTAAGAGATTAAAACACAAAACATTTTTTACACACCAGTAAAGTGAGAATTTTAACTGTATTTTTCAATATAACCTGCAGTGAGGAGCTGTACTATAAATGAAATAGTCATGCAGAGGGAATTTGATTTGCTGTTTTTTTCAGAGATCTAAAGATGTTTTAAAGAATTGTTCATACCCATTAATTTACTTTTACACAGTAAAACAAATATTTCAATGTATTTCAGTTGGATATAAAGTGTTAGAGCAACACAAGTAGTGTATTATTGATAATGGAAAGAAAAAGATATTTTTCACTCCAAAAAAATTGAAATCCAAGTATCGGTAAGTACATTTTTCTTTAAAAATTTGCATATTTTCTTGAACTAAGCAGGTATGTGAAAAAATGCCCATGGAATAAGAAAATTTACAATTTTACATTTAGAAAAAAAACTATTGTATTGTCTTAATTGAAGTGCATAATACCTACTTATCTTGTTTTAAAAGTAAAATGACTCATTTCATTGACAGATAATCTTATCTACCTACTGAAATTATGGGTAAACACACTCAAGAACATTTTACTTAGTTGTATATTGTTTTGCAGTGTAGAAACAATAAGTAAGTGTTGCACAGCTGCTTTTCAAAGTAGGTTAAGCTTAGTTAGAATTGTATCAATTTTTCAAGTATTTACCAAATATTCTGTCGCTTTGGTCCAAGAAAGTCAAACACACAAACATCACCACCACCCTGATTTAGGATCAGCACGATGTATTTAGGGTGTCAATTAACTGCCACAAGTAACAATTTGCTAAAAGGGCAAAATGTTTGGTTTTAGTCTCGAATGACCAGAGCTGTTTTATGTCATTTCTGGCCTCTCCTACACGGCTTGCATTAAACGACAAAGGACAATAATTTTTGCCTTTTTGTTCACATTCTTGTCTCTCACGCATTGAGTTTACATCTGTGGTTGACTTATTATCCTGCCAGCAAATTTTACAATCCGAGATGTGAATCTCTGCTGCTCCTCAAGAGTTACCACGGGTCTAATGGCTGCTTCCCTTACTGATGCTCTTATTTCCTCTTAATTCTCTTTCCATAAGATAATGTGTAGATTGAATAGTGCTTTTTAAGATGTTTAAAGCTTGATATTTTTTAAAATCAAACACTGTTACACCACTCCATCTCTGATCGGTCTGCTTTGTTTCATGATCTTTATACTATTTCTTCCACAAACTTCGGAGTCCTTCCCAGAGCAGCTGCATTAATACTGGAGTTAAATTAGACACAGGTTGATTCTATTCACACATTTGGTTGAATTTTAGAGATGAAATGGGTCACCAGATTTTATTTAAGGGTATCAAAGTAAATGGACACAAGGCTTTTAGAAAATTTTATAAATAAAACATCAGCCTTCCACTTAAACAGGAATGTGCTATTTTGTGTTAGTCTGTTGTTAAAAAAAAGTCAGAACATGGCGTTAGGGTCATAGATTTACAAAATGTTAAAGAAAAATGAAAAGTGTTTTTTTTTTTTACAGGCACTGCATTTAACAGAAATCAAAGAAGATATAATATTTAAAATGCAAAACTAAATAGAAAGGCTTATTTGTTCCTGCTCTTAAGAGGTAAAAATAATAAGCGAGTTCAACAAAAACACTTTGAACAATATTTCAAGAGTTACTTCATAAAATACATCTTTTTTATTTAAAAAAAAAAATTACTTGTATTAATTAGCTGTGTACAAAATCTTTATTTGGAAGCTTCCTTCTTATTCTAGCATTTCCATCAAGAGCTTGAGAGGAGTGTTTTTGGTAACAATAACTATGAAATCCAGTGGTCAGGATAAAACAGCTGTGATCATATGCAAAATGTATAACAAGATGTCAAATGTTACCAAATTTTCTTCATGATAAAGGTTATTTTTTTAATAGTAATGTAGTTAACAAAAATATCTCCAATGTAGAATCTACCTTTTGTTTGATTAAAGTTGCCAATAAATGAAGCGGTTGCATAGATTTCTCCGAAAAAGCTGAAATTCCTTCACTACCAGTTCTTAAAAAAATTAACAACAAGAGTCCAACCTTTTTTTTTTTTTTTTTTTGCTGTGTATTTGCTTAACTAAACTCCACTTCTCCTTTAAAAAGACAATGTCAGATCAGACAGCTATGCATACAAGCTAAATATAATCATAAAGTAGTGTTTATAGTGGTTAATTTCCTTTTAAAAGTATTGGAGTTTAAAGTATTCTCATTCCTAAATTTGAACCCCAGAGGATTTAAGCAGCCAGGCGATCCCATCTAAAACCCCTGATAATGATTCTGCGACTGTATCCTGCACCTGGAAAAAAAAATAAAAAAAAATAATTGAAAATGATCAACATAGTAGTGGTTGAGATCAAAACTTGGAATTGATCCAATATAAACCAGTTACCATCCAGCGATTAGAAAGTTGAGGAAGGCCAAGTCTCCTTGCCATGTAAACGCAGGGCGTTCGACATTTAGCCCCATCGCTCGCCTCCTCTGGTTCTCTGGAGATGCAGGAGAGCACCAGCAGAGGTTTAGCTAAGGAGTCCCTGACACAGTTCAGCACAGCCCTAATCTGGGACACCTCAGATGCTCCGCCACCTGTAAATCAAATGTTTTTTTTGCTTTTTTATGAGGCTGAATTAGTACTGATGGTTGTAAAACTAACATGGAAATAAAAACAAACAACAGTGACAATTTCAAACAGGACCAATAATGCAAAAATAAATAAATACAACGCCTTACCTTTTTCAGGCTCTGCATTGGCAACATAAATGAAGCCGTCCACCTCCTGGCATACAATCTGCACCTGAGGAGCAGGACTATACACTGGATATCCCGACTCATCAGTTCCCTCAAAGACAAAAAGCTTATTGCTGATACTCTCCTGGTGTAGTCTTGCTTTTTCTCTTTCAGCCCTTCAGTCATAAAGGCAAAAATTATATCCAGAACTATGGCCATACCAATTTAAGCAAAAAGACATGTAATTCCATGCGACTCATTGGTTTCTTTAATTTAAAAAAGAGCTTACCTGTTAGTGGAATACAGGGTTAGGATGTTAAATTTGTGCTTGTTGTTAAAGAGGTAACTAATGCCAGAGCCAATACCTAAAAAAAAACCCAATAATATCCAGCATTAGTGTTTTATTATTATTATTATTATTATTATTTTAGTACCTGGGTGACTAGAAATGTGGCTAATACTGCCCTCAAGTGGTGGAAAATACAAATAACATGGACGTGATGACACATTTAATGGTGTAGAGAAGCATTCACACCCCTTGAGTATTCTTATAAATGTTTTCTCAAACAAATTATGTGATAGACTAATTCGAACTGGACAGAAAATGATGTCAAATTTTCAGGATTGCAATCTCAGAAGAAGCACAGCTGTTTTGTGACGACCATGGATGTTTGTTGGAGAACATTTTCGAACAAACAGAATCACGGAGGACCCAGGAACATAGCAGACAGACCGGGGATGTGACGAGGTTAAAGCATTGTTAGGCTAATATTCCTAGCTTTAAATATCTCATAAAACACTGTTCAATATAAAAGTGTGAGAAAAGGAAAGTGAAGGGCAAAAACTACAAACGTAGACATCGCTGTTCATCAAACCAGACAATCAAAGCAGGGAGAGGATTATTTTGATAGAAGCAATTAAGAGGCCCTCGGTAACTCAATAGAAGCTTTAGGTACCCTCAGCTTAAGAATGTGATATAAAAGAAGCTAATTAGATATTTAAAGTTTACTACAAGCCACAGAGGGGATCCAGCAAGTAAGTTAAAGAAGGTGCTCTGGTCCTCTGACGTCAGAAATTAACTTTTTGTCAACCTGAATGAAACAATGTCCATCAACATAAAATATATAATAAAATAAATAATAAAACAAAACGTGGAAGACTTTTAAACACTGTCCAAGGTGCTGAGTACAATTTTAAAGGTATTCAGGGTAAGATTAGTTTTGAATTGAGAAAGTAATTTGAATACAAAACTCAGACTGGCAAAACTGAAGCAAAAAAAAAAAAACAGCAATTTGACTTAATTCATATTTTTATAAATTCAAAATACAAGGAAAACTTTGAAATCACCTCACCATTTATCTGTCTGTGTGGAGTACCTGACACAGGTAACAGATCTGGGGAGTGCATGAGCCTAGTGACCAAAGAGACATCTAGCTGCTCCATGCCAGGCCCAAACATTGCATAGCGAGGTTCAGAGGAGGGCACCAAGTACTGAAGAAAAGAGGTAAGAAGCTCATATGCTGGCCTGGAGGGCAACCACTGCTGTCTGCAGGACGGACAACCTTTTAGGTATCTGACCAAACAAAACAGAAATTTTCAAAAGAAAAAATACATTGAGTAAATTGTCACAAATTAGCTTCGATGAAAGATATCAGATATCGAAATCCACCTACTCTGACATGTAGTCAAATTTCAGTTTCCTGTTTTGCTGCCCCCCTTCCTCTCTATCTTCTAAGCTTTCATGTTCACCAACTAGTGGAGCATCCACCAAATCCAAATTGGGCATAGTCAGATGATCGATGGAAGACCAGTGTGGCATGTCTCGCAACAGGAAGTATCTCCACAGTAATGGATCTCTCACCATGGCCCTCCAGTATCGACAGGTGGCTCCCAGATTACAGATATCCACAGGAGAGAGAAAGGTCATGATCAGGAATTGTACGTCCACCTTTAGAAAAGAATAGAGCACTGTAATTAGATTTCATTTACTACCGCAGAACTGTGGCATACGTGGTTTTATTAAGGGTTATCTGGTGGTTGTATACCCAAAGCAACAGCTGACCCTAACCCTAAATCTTAACAGCACTGATCTGGACCTTCTTTTGCTGCTAAGATGAAGGGGAGAAAGAAAGCAAAGTTTTTCTAGTAGTCATCTTTCAACTGTCTAACGTTGATCATTGACTAAAGAACAAGATCCAGCAGGATGCTAGTGACGGAAATCATTTCCTCTGTACACTGGTTGGGCTTGTGCTTAACAAAGAATGGGCATTCTTAATGAGAATGTGGCATGTTGTATTTACATGAGGCTCAACTTGTCAGCTTGCTTTAAAAAAAGTTCAACTTGTGATGAAACAGTCTTCAAACCTTTTAGGAAAAAACAGTTCCTGTGTCTATCAATTTTTGATCTTGTATCCTGAATCTTTTTCCTGTAGAAAGTGGGATGAACAGCAGTTCATTGCCCAGATTGGTTTGGTCTTTCGTACTGTATCAGTACTTTTATGGACTTGAACAAACCCAGTCCAGATCCCCAGTGTCTTCACCACCTGTGCTAAATCCTCCTGGGCTGTGCAGTTTCCATACCACACTGTCACACTGAGACTCAGAACCCTTTTACCCGTGGATGCATTTGATGGAATCTGTTCTTGAATTAATAAACCCACCTTTTTTCCATCTCATCCAGGCAAAATAAGGCAGAAGTGGTAACTGGGCTTTTTTCTGCACATGCGTTCAACAGAATTTACAAACAGCACAGTCATGTTTTGCTGTGTTTTCCCCCCTTGAAAAACTAGCACACGTTTTCACAAAATAGGAATAACAACACTTTAAGTCGTAATGTCTTAAGATGCATAAATGTCAGAGTAATTATTATTATTTTAAGGGGGAGGGGGGTGATTGTTTGGCATAATACCAGATTTTGCAAAAGGTTTAAAAGCTACAATAGTTTTTCTATAACTCATCTCCACATAACGCCAGGCTTATAAGTCAACACATTCAATAGACCTATGGTTGGTATGGTCATTGTGAAGAGTCTACTGAAAATTAACTTATGTTAAAAAGGATTGTTTCAAAACACTTTTTAAGGTGACAGGAAAAAAAATAACACTTGTTTTTCGAGCTTTCAATGACTTGCTAAAATTACCCTTTAATTACCATTACCAATTCTTGCTGACTTACTGGTAAACAGTCCAAATACCCCAAGTGGGATCCCTCTGCTTCTTGCTCCATGTCTGACGTCAAGGTGTTGACATCTTTCTCGGGAAAGTATCGCTCACTGAACCGCCTGAAGCTGCGAATAACCATAGACCTCAGCTGGCCGTTTCCCGCAGCCATGGCTTCAATGTTAAAAGCGACTGACAGCTGGTGCCAACTCACCCTAAATTTCCAAGACAACTAACCTTTCCTGTTAGTACTTCCTCGTTAGTGGCAGTAGTAGAGCATTATGGGTAGTGTAGTTCGACAGATAAACGAGAACGTATAATCAAGCAATACTATTGTAAATATTACAAAAGAAAATGTTTTGTGAAAACAAATCATATCTTTATTGTCAACAAAGACATAAAAAACGGATTTCTTTTCATCAAATAACGGGCTCTGTATTAATAGCTACACAGCCAATATTATTCAAGTGGAGTGGAAGGAAATTTTATTTCATTATATATAGGAAAACAGAATGGCATGAACACAACTAAACATACATAAAATTGGTCATCGGTTCTGAAACACCTTGTTTTACCTATTATGTGCATATTTTATACACACATATTAGCCACAACTCTATTACACTTTAAACACAAAAATGGCAACAAAACAATAAATAAGATGTTACGTGCAATGTTACATATGCTGCCAGATTATCTTTAAATCTGAAACAAACCTTTAAAATTAGAGATGGTCATTTTATTTAAATAATAACTTCTGAATATTAATAATAAGCTATAACTTCTTTAGAGCAACAGCTCCAAGCACTATTCAGGATGAGTTCTGCTTAGTGAGCAGACAAGAAACAGTTGCTGAGCTTCTTCTCTTTATCACCTTTGTTTTTCTAAACTCACATTCACATGCTCCTCTCCCCCACACCTCTTCTTCAGATAAACCTGCATGTTCCCCTATTTTACCTTCTACAAAACAACACTCTTTCATGGAGCTCCGTATTTATTTGAGTTTGACACATTTGAACACTGAACTCTGATCTGTGCCTGATGGTATCTTTTCACACAAGCTGTTTATTTCACTGTAAAACACTAAGGATTTCCTTGGCATTTTCCGTATTCCAGCCCTGGCCCTGCAAAGGTCCCTCGCAGGCATGCACATATTTGTTCAGTATCTGAGTACCGATGTCCCGAAACTGGAGGCCATCTTCTTTATGCTCTGTGGAGTCAGCGCTGCAGTCCTCATACTTCACAGCCCAGAAACACATCTCTCCAATATACATCATTGTCAGCAGGTGAGTGTCAGAAAAAATGCCTTTCAAAACACATAAGGAGTAAACAGATATGTGGGAAAAAAAATCAACAGGAGCAAAGTTTTATTAGGCAGAGATGAACATATTTACCTTCAGATAAAATGCTTGCTGTAGCACTGTCATGGAGAACCACCCCATCACTGAGCTTCACTGTATTTCTTACTTGTAGCATCCTCATCAAATATCGAACGCCTTCCTGAATACACTGCGTCAAAATATGTATTAAGTTTAACATTGTATGGTAAGAAAAATCTCAAACTTTATAAGCTTTTTTCCAAGCATATTTTTTAGCAAAAAAAATTGTGACATAAAATAGTCAAGCTGGGATTTTACTTCTTGACCTGTTCACATTTGGTTATATCACAGAACTTCAATGTGTTTCACTTGGGATTTGTGTGTTTGCCCTTGCACAAAGTGGATGACTATAGTAAGAGGGGAAAAAGGAATATACATGGTTGTCACTTTTTATTTCCCCAACTGGGTAAAGTGTGGCTATAACTACAATTCATTTTCCTTGGGAAATTAATAAACTATTTTTCCAATTAAATTGATTTCCACTGTACTGTTTGTGTTGTTCTTTGGCCTTAATAGAGCTGTGTATTGAGTAATGTTCTCCAGCAAACCTCTACGGACTTCACAGAACGTCTGTGTGTTTATGCTTAAATGACACAAAAATGGACAATGTTGTTGCCTTGCAGCAAGAAGGTTCTGGGTTTGGTCCCGGCCTGGGGTCTTTCTACATGGAGTTTACATGTTCTCCCAGTGCATGTGTGGGTTCTATCCAGGTACTCTGGCTTCCTTCGATAGTCCAAAAACATGACTGTTAGGTTAATTGGCATCTCTCAATTGTCCTTCGGTGTGAAAGTGTGTGTGCATTTGTACATCTTTGAGTGTCTATGTATTGCCCTGCGACAGACTGTCGTCCTGTCCTGGGTGTACCCCGCCTTATGCCGAAAGTCTGCCGGCGGTCTATGGCCGGTGCCTATCTCCGGCCCAACCGCAACCCTGATAGACCAAGCAGGAGATAATGGATGGATGGACTATGTTTAGTTAACGTCAATGTTATAGCTGGAACTGGGCTTCATTTAATGATATCAGCATTATAGGGGGAAAATACAAATGTACAGCACCCTGTTTTGATTTTTAGTTGTAAAATCAAAAACATTTATTGAACCATGCATAATTTTCCCTTTAATCCTGTTCTAGTTCGTACAAATCTATCAAATAAAGTCCCAAATAAACCCATTGATTTATGTGGCTAGTGTGGCAAAATGTAAAAAGGTTCCCAGTGTATGAAATGTTTTTAAAGGCAGAGTACATTTACAGTGTGGTACCTTTATGAACGTGTCCTTGTTTTTCTTGATCCATTGCTTTCGCTGATGAAGGGTGTGGCAGTACATGTACAGCAGAGCTCCCCGTCTCCAGTAGAGGCACTCCAACAGTTCTGTGCCTAACACACACTGCACCTATCAAAGAGCAAAATGCATCAATAGTGCCATGCTTCATGGTGCAAGGGTACAAAATAAAGTTAATGAAATTGTGACAATCAATCAAAGACCAAGCAGACTTAAACCATGATACATATATTTTCTCATAATAGAAAGTGTCTTCACCTTTAACGGGCTTAAAACCCCCCACTTACTGACTGTGTAATTTTAGAACGTGTGAAGATGAGATCTCTAAGATAATATTTACAGAGTAGAATAAGACAACTAAAAAACTCTTAGAGAACCATGCTTACCTCCTGTCCAGGTGTCAACCTGCCCACTAAAACTTCTGGCTCAGTCAAGTCTTGCAGCATTTGCTGAATTTTAAATGGTGAGGAGTCCTCAGGGAATTCCTGATCTACCAGTTGATTCTCTTCATAAAAAGTGATGTCAAGTATCGCCTGCGTAGAAGAAAATACAACAGCAAATAAACAGAGATCCATGTTAGAACTAATACTTCAAATTGTACAAAAAAGGTGCAATTAACTTTAAAGCCTTGAGAAGCTAACAGTTAAACAACTATAAGTAGCTTGAGACAGAGATCCTTACTAAAAACTAAAAAAGACATATTAGCTTTCTACATATCTGAAGTGATTTTAATTTAACTTGTGAGACTAATTGTTTCTTTGATTAAAATAAACTCCTTATTTTATTTCATCCAGACAAAACAGTAAAATCTGTGTATTTTGATGTGAATATGCCTTTGATGTACATTCTGCAAAACCAAGTTTAGACAGAATGAAATAAAAGGGATTTTTGCCTCATGAGAAACAAACATGGCTTTTCTCTTTAAATCCCTTTTCAATCATGCTCATGTTTTTTTGAATTGTTTTCTTAGATTAGTTAAGCCTAACCAGAAGCGGGCTGCGACTAAAATGTTTGATCCTTGTCTCAACAGAAGTACTTTCAACTTTACCCACTTACAGCCACTTTGTTTATATTCAAAATATTTGTTGGTGCTAAGTGAGGGCAAACATGAGTTTATGGGAGGATTATATCTCGGAACTAGACTTAAATGAAGAAGCCCTCCTACAACAGCTTTACCCAGTGGGTAGCATCTCCTTACTGATGCAACTTGCCCACATTTTAATGAGTGTATAAAGACCACTGCATCACTTTGGGGGACAACTCACCAATATTTACATACATTTATACAAAAACGATATTTTTTTAATACTCTTGATAGCAGTTCCTTGAATTACAGGCAGTTTGAAAAAAACAAACACAGATGAAGGTTTTAAGTAATTTTGGAACAAAAATATGCTAATCTGTTTAACTCCTGGATTTCAAAGGAAGGGGCGTCAATGTCACAACATGCAGAAAGGTCCCTGTGATAGTTATTAATTATGAAGTCAAGCAATTTCTCTAATTAATTACATTTTATTAGTTGTGTTTCAAATCAAGTTCAATTTTTGTTATTACAGAACTCAAACCCTTGTTATTATAATGGACTAATATGAATCATTTCCATGGTGCCAAAGATAGTTTAAGTTAACTGACTCTGTGTTGCAGCTTGGCAAATGTGAGACAAGGGACTGTGGATAGGTGGTTAGGGGCAGATAATGTTAAATAATTTCACTGTTTGTCAAATGTCCTAGAAAGCTTGCTCATGGAAAAGCCCTGCCTAAATCTCAAACCTGAGATATTCTTGCAAAAAAGACACACAGCTAACAAACAAATCTGTACTTGTGGTCTCTTTTAGAAATTTATAGAAAACTATAGCTATATAGAAATATCAATCTGATGAAGATTCAGCTTCACAACAATTTATTAGTGACATTAAGTGAAAAATGGGTTAGTGAGTGAAAAAACACCTGTGTGTAATCCTGAAGGAGCTTGGAAATGTTGAAGCTTTCTCCTCCTTGTCTGTAAAAGCATTTCAATTTCTCTAGCACCGCAGACGCATTTTGCAAATAGTCATCATCTATGGAAAGAAAGAAGAAATAAATGACATTAGTATTTACAAATTAGACATAATATTAAGAAAGAATGGAGACCCCGACGAGGGGTTGTTTTTAGCATCGGAATCGTTTTAACTAGATTTAGGATATATGTTCTGGTTAGCACATTTTAACTACCGTATTTTTGTAGCTCTATTATCAGAACATATAAACAAAAATAATTAAATTAAAATGCATTTAACCACGATTCCGCGTTAAGGTCTGTAAATCTAGCTTGAAGTACCAGTTACAAAAACAAACCTTAGTCTATTGCACTTAAGCCTAGATATACTGTTTACCATATAACCTAAATTATATTAAATACAAAAAACCCACCAAGACTTAAACAATTATATTTATTATGAAGTTGCTGCGACGCAGTAACAGTAAATAAGTTTTCAAACAGCATAGTTTCAGACAACAGTTGTTGCTATGGCTGCAAGCTAACGTTCGTTAGTTAGCTTCTTGGCTAAACAACACAGGAAAAAAATTTTTCTCTTCTATTAATAAACTATTTAGGACAGTCACAACACATAAATAATAGAACAAGATGACTAGTCGATACCTTGCTTTTCAGCTCGGAGACATGAGCATTTGTTGTCCAGCTCAAATATTCTCCTTTCCAACTCAAAATCTTGTCGCCTGTAGTCGTCTGCCATGACTACATGAAGTGTATGTCACATGAGCAAGGGGTTACTGTAGAACGTAAACCGCTTTGTACGTAGACGCAATCAAAAACGTCGCCGTCTTTGGTCTTACGTGAGGGAGTACGCCATATTGTGAGTGGTAAGTTAAAAAAGCAGTAGTGTCCAAATATATGGCCATTTCAAGGGGACAGAAGCTTTGAATTATATTATATTAAAATTGCGCAAAAGGTATTGTTTTTAATAATATTTTCCAGCTCAACAATGAACGTATCAAAAGAAAAACTTAAATGAGACAAACACGATAGTCCAACTGCAATAGAAAATAGATCTGTAAATCATCATAGAATTAATTATTAACATCTTGCTGGTCTGCCAAGTTAAAAAATAAGTAAATTATGTAAAAAAATCAAATATCTGTGGTGTCCATTTTTTAGCAATAAGTACATGGAATATTCTTGTTTCATTTTGACAGCTTAAAAAATTAACCCTTTCGAGTCTTTTCTTTTGTATGTAACTGTCTGTTATACTATTTGCAGTCAAGTAAAACTATAAGCAAAAACATGACTGATAAAATGTTAAAACGATATATAGAGAAATTACATTGTTCATTTTAAGGATATTTCCTTTTTTGTATCATTTTCGAAAGGAAAATTGTAATCTTTATATTTTCTTTTAATGTTTAAAGGAAAACTTAATTGTATCCATTGTTGATTCCTTCCTCAGAGGGCCTCAAAGTCTTTTTGAGAATTCTTTCAGGAAAAAGGGTAGTGATTTTACCCTTCATGTTTTTTCTATGAGAACCATTCCCAAAATAGACATAAGCAGGTAGATATCATCACTGCTAGGGGGGAAAAACGTTTAATAGCCACAAAAAATCAGATGGACTACTAAAGATGAAGCTTGAGATGTAAAGATTCTAAATGTTTCTTATAGGTTTTGGTTGCTTTTGTTTCATTCACCTTCCAGTTAATGCTCTTCAACATTTGTTATGTTCTTGTCATTCTAATTCCCAAGTTGAAATCCATTCACTTCTGCTTAAATTTTATGTCGTTCAACTATTTGTCTCAGGGAAGCACAGACTTTCACTTTCAGTGTCTCCAATAAGATGGAGTGAAAATAATGCTTTATCCTCAGGCTTTCTCAGAGACTGAACTGGTTTCAAATGTTAGTTCTGAGCCCAACTGCCATTAAATAGTCTTCAGATATCTAGGGCGTTTACATTTTAAGTAAGCCTAGTAGTAACCCTACACATTTACACATTTGGTGTTGTTAACTCACGAGAGTGTTGAGAGTAATTAAAAGGTAAACAGGACAAAGAAGCATTTAAGGCAAGGGAGATTGAAATGATATAAGACAGAGATTAAAGGAAATATTACAGATAAAATCAATACAGTATGTTAGGAAATAGGGTATACAGAAAAGTAAGGCATCTGCATAAATTATAAAAGGAGATCAATTCAAGAAGAGGGAGTAAAATGAATAGGTAAGATGAAATACGAATGGCTCCATTAAAGAGTGGCAATGCAAGTATGAATAGTGGATTAAACATTATAGAAAAGGGGAAGTCTGATGCAAATGTTTTTTTTTTAAATTATTATATGAAGAGAACTACCAGTAATGCAGCAAGACGGAAGAGGAAGTGTGGACTTGTTGAAGTTTGGAATTGGCTTTTAAATTAACTTCTATGAAACAATCTGTGGTTGATATTTCACCGTTTTTAATTACATTCACGTGGACTATGGATCCAGTTACAAACAAACACAACTGTTATGGCAATTCCTCTATGTTTCCCCAAAAGTGACACACACAACATGGTGGCAGTATTGAGCGCAATCATGAAGGATTTGCTCTTCCTATGTCTGACTTGTTATGCCTTAAACGCCTCTTCTCAAACAGAGTTAATATACACAGATACACCGTGGCATATGTTTAGTCACACGGTCATATGAAACTAGGTTTAAGCTAAATTAGAGCGTTTTTTCATCTGCAAAGCAACAGCCAACCGGTGGTGTAAGGGTTAATATTAAATGAGAAGGCTGTGCCTTTGAAAACTCCCCCTTTGTGAAGTGTGTTTAGGGACGCAGACTAATGTCGTCGAGCTTTTCGGGCTACTAGTCACATTCAGCGACCTTAAAACCTTCTGCATGAACATAGCTGACCCTGTGCACACAACCGAAAGATGGCGACCCTTAAAGCATTTTGCAGAGCAGAAAGTATCCTCTTCAAAAACCTCGCAGGTCATCACAGAGCCAGATTAAACTGGGCTAACCACCAGCTCAACAAGGTCTGTAAATGAACTCTGACCTTAATGTATAGTAGAAGGGAGAAAAGTTGTGTGGGAGTTATCGCGTATGATTATCTTTTTACACCCATCGTATTTCGTCCCTGCACGGAAGTTCTCTCAGATTGTTATCGATGTTTTTATCTACAATTTAACCTTGCGTGGATTATCTGTGCAGCACGTTTTCTTAGCTACTGCATAAACTGGATAACCTGTAGTGGTAAATGACCCTTTTTCTAACAGAGTCAATAAAAACACAAGGCTGCTATTAGTCACTGCATGGGATGAAGGAAAAAGAAGTGAATTTACAATAAATCCAAAAACCCATTCCAGCCTGCTGGGGCTTTACTTACTCCATTAATGTGGTATCTAAAATGTAATTTTTTTTCTTACTTTGATCTGTTTGGTTCTGTAAAAAGAAACCATAACAAAGGTTAAAAAAGAGAATTTAACTGGCTACATAGATTATAAATGGGAATATAGTTATTTTGATCCAGTAATGCAATTTAAAAGGTGATCTTCATAAAGGTTCAATGACCACAGGTATTCATTTTTTATGGCTTGAAACTATTGAATAAAGATAAATATGCCTCCATGCATATGATTATATTGCACAAGATAAATGCAAAAATATATATATTTTCTCAAATTTAGCAAAGACCACATACAAAAATAAAAAATATGCCTATGTACTACAGTGTTAGCCGCAGGTTTAGGTTGAATTCACATCTCATTGCATGAGGGTTGCCAAAAAATAAGTATGCATTAGGTTGTTTCTGTTATATTGTTTTTATGATCTACCTCCCCAAATTTTGCCATAGACTTCAAATGGATTTAAGGTCAGTTTAGCTGCTTGGCTAAACGGGCTGTTGCTGTTTGTGCTTTTGCCAGGGCCATATCCTGCTTGGGAAAAAAAACAAAACAAACTCCATAAAGCCTGTCGGCAAAGGATTACATGTTTTAAACAACCTGGGGCATGGCTCTAATGCGTTTACAGTTGATAAAACTAAGTGGACTAACACCTACAGAGGACATGTTACCCAAACAACATTCATGGTAGAAACTTTCCTGTTTATAGAGCAGTTAGACTCCGTTTCCCTCCACCCATAATCTTAAGTTGAGGTCAGTGGTTATTAGTTTATTTTCCTTTCTGCTCAGTCTCGGTAAGATAATTCTGATGTTATCAGAGGCTTTACTAGAATACTTATAGGGTATTTGTGGGTATGTTTCCTTCTAGTGACTGCTGAAGCTCTGGCTGACTGCAAACACTTGAACAGACCTTTAGTCATAGCAATCCCTTTGACTTGAGAAGACCTTTCTCCCACCGTTTATCCTTCCACTCAACTTTTCTTCTTTGTTGTGAATTCTCTTTTTTGTGGTGGTTGTTGCTGAGTGTCTGGATGATGATTTAGGACCAACAAGGCCATTTAATTTTGGCAATAATAATCCAGTTCAAATTGTTGTAGGTTGGACTGTAAATATTTGAGATGCAAAGTTTGAGGCTTAATCAGTGGAAGCCCTGATCTTCAGAATGCACAACAATAAATGTTTTAAGTATATATATATGTGTGTGTTTGTGTGTGTGTATCATGTACATTTTTTTGGGAGTTTTATTTATATTTTTGGAATTGTAGTAACTTTTTGATTCACTGTTTTCCTGTACTGTAAATGGCATGCACTTCCATTCGTTTACAATGGTCCTATTGCACACATTGCTTTTGCTATATTGACTTTGGTTTAACATAATGTGCAGCTCTACATACTTGTCCATGTACCTAACAAACTTTCCCTTTTCTTCTTTTTGCAGACTTGTGGTTGCTACTTCTCCACCTCCAGCCTCAGAGGGTCACAGTTCTATTCGGATCCAACAGAAGCAGTAAAGGATATTCCAAATGGCGCAACTGTTCTGGTTGGAGGTAATATTTATCATTTAAAACAAAGAGACGTCTACACTTACAAAAGGTCTTAACTTGCATACAATTTTTGCTAAGTACTATAATGAGAATTCAAAACTGAAAGCATATTTTTAGTTGCAACTTTACTCTCAAGGTTTGTTGGCTTTAGCATGCTGGCTTAATGATATTCAAACACCGAGCATGCACAAATTCCTTGGCTCTTATTTATAGTTAAGCTCAGTGACATTGTTGAACATTTTCCACTGTGTCACATTTGTGGTTAAGGGATTTCTAATCTAAAACAGTAATATAAACACCAATATGATGAAGCATACTGCTTTGATCAGGTTTTCATAACCTCATCAGACTCATCATTTTAATCCTTTTTTGTCATCTAATGACTATAATACGTAATAAAACTGCAATTAATGAGTTAAAGGGTTTGAGTTTGTGTTGTATTTAGTTTTTTTTATATAGCTTATATATATTGACAAGTATAGCATATCAGCCCCAACAATACATGGTTTATGTTCCTTAGGAAACTGCACCTCCACCACACTTAGTTTCTACACATTATTTGGCGTGATTGTAGATATCTGACCTCTTATTTTCAGAATTCAATCTAATTAATTTCATTTGTTTGGTTTGATTTTTTTTTTCTTTTTGTAATTAATTAGCTTGAAGTTTTGGGCATACAAATTGAACTCATTAAGGATTGTCATATAGGGCCTCTGAAATGGCCCAATTCTGCTCAAGAAGAGTGGTCAAACATCCATCCAATGTAATGCTTAAATATATATGATGTGTATGAAAAAGCATACAGCTTCTCTGCAGCTTAAATAAAAACAAAAGAAAAATCCAAATGTTGGTGCATGCAAACATTTGGGCTGTTATTTATACCTTTTTACCCTTCTGATGATTTAAAAAAAAAAAAAACATGAATTCAGACTTCTTTGTTTTCTTCTTCTTTAAAATCTTCATCTTAAAGCAATGGTTTGTGTAAAATTGCTTAAAAGCCCCGTAGAGTAGGTACATCCATGCTCTTGATTATCTGATGCATGTTTATGTAAAAGGTTTAGCTTCTCTATGCTGTCATTAAGGCTACTTGGACTTTGGGTTTCTTTGTGTGATTTGTAATCGTCGAAGAGGCCAGCATCATTTGTTTATTTGTCCTACAAATTTGACATGTTCCAGATATTCTAGGTGAAAGTTCAACTGGATCATGCTACATAACCTTTCACACAGTTATCTGCTTTGTTTCCGATTTGTTGTTGTTTTTTTGTACATAATGTAATAATGAAATGTCTGGTGTTTTTCAACTCAGGCTTTGGGTTATGCGGTATACCAGAGAATCTGATCAACAGCTTGCTGAAGACTGGCGTAAAGGGCCTTACTGCAGTCAGTAACAATGCCGGGTGAGTGTTTGTGTGTACTTTCTGGATGTTAATGTGAATATCATCAAGTCTGTTAGTTATGTCTTTAGATATGCCGAAGCTAAATTGAATAAAAATCAGTTTTTATAACTTGTTGGTTTTGTATTTTTTGGGGGGGTGAATGATATCTTATAAAATGCCTCGCAAGCATTAAGAATTAATCTAATCATTTTGTGTTTTACTTTGTAGACTTTCAGTGCTTCCCAAAGGGATCTAACACAGATGTTTTCCTAGATAATAATAGCTTTGTGTTGTCTAATGTTTTGGTATGGGCTTGTTTATTCATACTGTCATTATTATAATTATTATATTGATTTAGGATAAGGATTTGATTATAAGAAGGGAAAAAAAAGTTCATAATTGAGATAAAAGATCGGTTAAAACGTATCTATACATGCATACATACACATCTAAAAGGAATATGAAATCTTTAACTGAGTCATTTTTCTTTTATTATTTTTTTTAGAGTGGATAACTTTGGCCTGGGCCTGTTGCTGAAAACCAAGCAGATCAAAAGGATGATTTCCTCATACGTTGGAGAGAACGCCGAGTTCGAGAGGCAGTATTTGTCGGGAGAGCTGGAAGTGGAGCTTACGCCACAGGTTGCGTTAAAATATGATAACATATGATATATCAAGTAAAAAATAAAGGTTAATGACCATTTCAAATTAAATGACACACATTTTATGTTGCTTCCAAAAAATTCTTTTCAAATTACAGTTCAGTTTGACTTCAAATTAGAAGCAATCTGGAATTTCCTTTTTCAGAATCATTAATTAGTCATTTCTTTTCCAAAGGGGACTCTTGCTGAGAGGATCAGGGCAGGAGGTGCTGGCGTTCCAGCCTTCTTCACACCCACTGGTTATGGCACTCTGATCCAAGAAGGAGGCTCTCCTATTAAGTACAACACAGATGGAAGCATTGCAATTGCTAGCGAAGAGAGAGAGGTAAGACTTAGCTGTGTTTTCCTAATGCTCTTCCTTCTGCTTTAGCTTGTTTCTCATGTTATGGTTAAGGTTACATTTCTTATAAAATGCTGGGAAGGGAGTCCTTTTCAATGGAATGAGGGTTTCTAGTGACTGAAGAAAAACTTTCCCTCCAAACTCAACCCTTCCTCCTGGGCTCCACTGACTTCGGAAGTGCCGCATTTCCTTATATGTTTCCTATTTCAGAGGGGATTGCCTCTGTGCGGTCAGACACAGATCACTCGGGGATTGCGTCATCGCATGATAGAAGACTGATTGTAGGCTTTAAATAGAACAATAAACCAGTAAAGTGATTATTTGGCCAGTACTACCCGCGTCTCGCGTGCCTGTTCTTTATCTTATCACCTTACTTTGTTTTCCTAGGATCTATCATGGGTAAGTGAGTTCAAATGTTTCATTTTTTTTAGTTATTTTTTAAAATTCAATATTCAGATTTATTAATGATGTTAAATGTGTTGAGATATTTTTTTTTAGTCCAGTAAATTCAATTCAAAGTGTACCCATATAAAATGTTCCCTCTGATATTTTATGTCTGGGCATACACACTGAGAACCAATGGGAGCAATATCAGATGTGCACACATTGGCAACGCACTAATATTACACCTGTTATTCACTGGGGATCATAGCAGATTACAGAGCTTTTTAAAAGAATTAGATTACAGCAGCAGTTTTCATTGGTGTGCTTCTAATGTTAGTGATTTGGCCTATTTAAAATGAAAATAGAAAAAACCTTTTTGTTGGTGAGATGTGTATTATGTTATATGTAAGAGCCCCTCTTTGTCCAGGGTGAGGGTCCAGCTCTGGAAGAAATGAGTTTTTTTTAGGTGTATTACTATCAATTTGGGAATAATTTATAGTGGCTATTAAAAAAAAATAACCTAATCCATGTAACGTGTCTTCAATTGTTAATACACATAAGATATCTTACATTTTTTGTAATCTAAATATAAGAATGAAATTATTTGATTCTTTTATTAACTTAATTCAGAATTCTGACTGCAATAAACTTAGAGCAGAGATGTTCCACAGGTTTAAAACGGTGCTTTGGCTGCCCTGTAAAACTGGGGAGAAAAAATTAAGATTTAGATTTCTGAATCAGGGATATTCCTTCCTGTCTTATAGGAGAGCAAAAAATAGATAAATAAGTAAAGTCACATGGAGCATTGTGCTCTGAACTGTTATTCTAGAAGCTGGTCTGTTAAATAATTTTGACCGCCAAATATTTTTGTTCCTGTTCGATTATTTATTTATGCACCCGTAGTGCTGTTTGATATGCTAAACAGGTAATCTGTCAAAATATGTTTCTTTTTAAAGATGTTTAATTGAAAATATATCCACTCAAATACAACTTTTAAATATATTAATGCTTTAATTATGATAAATTGACTTAATATTGATTTTGTTTATTAAATAAAGCCAGCTTGCACATTCAGTATCCAGCAGGCTGAGGTAACTGGTGAAAGCGTTCAAAAAAGACGGATGCTATAAGATTCCAAAACCAAATGAAAAAATACATTCCCTTTTTGTTTTTTTTAATACGTTTAATTTACTATGGCATTAAAAATGTAACTGTTTTCCACTTTTCAGTACTATGTAATGAAATCCGGAAAAAAAACAATGAACTAATAATACACAAACTCAAAGTGTCGCAGTGAAAAAATATTATTGATCATTGATTTACAGATTTTGTTGGATTTTATTTTAAGCACTGCATACATTTTTGTGTTCAGTTAGAATATGCAAGCAGCGCCCGATTGCTCAAGCGCGTAGCTTAGAGGGAACATTGCTCTTGAAGTCAGTAGACTGACTTCCTGATTAGCTGAGATCAACAGCGAAGGGGCAGCACAGCTGGAGTGTGATGCTTCCACACCTCTTCCACATTTAGTGGAACCCAAGGATTGGCATATATATGTTTTATTGACCTCACCAGCATTCCTGCATCGCTTGCTTTGTAAAACACTTCCTCACTACATCCCTCTCTAAATTACAGCCTCTACGAAGTAGCTCATCTTTTGAACTTTTCTGTTGGGATTTTTTTTTTTAATCCCGCAAACTTCTGTGTTATTACTATCATGACACGTAACCTTTTACCAAAGCTGGAGTTCAGTATTAGCCAACCTTGTAGTGCTACAAACTACACCGTTCTGCATATACATTTCATAAATTGTCTTTTTCTTGCTCTTCTTCATATTGTTTTGATTAGCACATTTTTTTTTCTCCACAGTTTTAATGATAAATAAATAGACGGTGTTATGATGTTACAATGTTAAGATGTGGGCTTTAGCTCAAACAGCACAGCATGATAGTCTGAATTTTTAACCTTTTTATTTGTGGTGTTTGTCTACAGGTGCGGGAGTTCAATGGCAGACACTATATTATGGAAAAAGCTATCACTGGGGATTTTGCCCTGATCAAGGCATGGAAAGCTGACAAGGCAGGGAACATTGTTTTTAGGTAAATATAAAAAGAATTGAAAGGAAAACGAAAAAATGTATAAACTTGCTTTTCTTTTCTTTGAGCTTATTGTGATTGTGAGTCTTTTATGTTCCAGCTGTATTTAGTTGGAACATGAGGAAATAGAAATGATGGAAAATTAAAATATTAACCTATCCTAGGCATTAAGTGAAACTAGTTGAAGGCGTTTATTGTTGCCTAAAATCTAATTGCATTTTAGTACCTACATCATCGCAATTTTTGCTTATTTAATCAGACTCGTACATATGGTAATATCAGTAGCGTCAGGACCTAGATTTGGTAATGATCTGTTTCATTTACTTACCGAGAGCCAGTTTGCAGACTGTCAGCCTTTTATCTGCCCTGTTTTGCTGTGCTTGCAATCTGGTTTGTGAAGATGCACATTAATTATTGTTACTCAGGAAAAGTTTTAGCCCTTAAACACGTTTCTTTACTGTTTTATTGTACCTTGTTGCACCAATGTTCTTCACAAAGTTTCTGGTTTGAGTCTGATTTGCTTACAAATTGTGGTTGTTTTAATTATTTTATTAGGAAATAATAAATACGACATTAGGTTATTTATTAATTCCTTGCGTGCCATTTAGAAGGACCTGTTTGTTAAAGTTTTTGACAGGGTTTGTTAGTTTTACTCGCTCAGAATAAAATATATGATTTGAGATAATTTTCACCCAGGTGCACTAATCGGTTTCTTGTTAATGTTTTGTTCCCCTAGAGGGCAGTGTTATCTAGTTGTTTTCCAGCCAAAACTGACTGTGTGATAGCAGACAAATGTACAAGGCTTTTTGAAAGATCAAATGCCTTGTTTTTGTTTTTGCAGGAAGACAGCCAGAAACTTCAACCAACCCATGTGCAAAGCAGCAAAAACCACCATTGTTGAGGTATTTGTAGTTTGTTAATATATCGTGTAGTTTTACTGGTAAGAAGAATTGTGTGTGTATATAACAATAAAAACCAAATCCAGAAACATGAAGTTATATTTTTAGGGACTCTTTGTGCGCTTCCTGGAAATAACTTTAGAATACAATGTTGTGACATATGGCTCTATTTGGTCTATGTAGCAACTATGCTGTTAGCAGGATCGTTCATCATTTTTCTAAGTATTCCTCTGCTGGACTGAAGTCTTCACTATTGTTTTGTTTTGCACTGTAAAATTGTGGCAGCTCCTTGCTAAATTATTGTTCCACAAGTTGAACCCAATATATCATTGTTGTTTTCTATTCAGGGTAATTCAAACGTATGAAGAAAATTAAACTGATGCAGAATTTTCAAAGGTTTTCCAGATACTGGATCTGAAAATTATTCAATGCATATTTTTAATAGGGTCATAAAAAAACAAATAAAAAATAATTTTTTTGTCCAACTTATCAACTTGGAAAAAAATGAGGAAAATTACTTTCAAGTTACTGTATTAGTACATTACCATAAAGAATGTCTGATAGAATTTAAACAATTTACATAGAGATTGTAAGTTATTACTTGCAGGTTTGTAAATCAAAGTTCTTGTTTTTTATCTCTCCACCGCCGAACATGAAGGTTGTTGAAGAAAGAAAGAAGATTATTTTATGCTGAAATAAACATCCAATACAAGAGAGGGTCCTTTAAAGACAAAAATAAGTGTTTTAAAGATAAGAAACTAAAGACCTTAAATATACTTATCATAATAGACATTTTTATGGTAACATTTTAATTCTAACATATTGGGACAAAAATAAGATACAGCCACTCAACAACAACTCCAAGCAAGCAGATGGTCTGGAGTTAAGTGTTTGAACTTAACAAGTGTTTGAACTGGCCCCAAAACATCACTGGAGATTTATTTTTTCAGTTTCCTTAAAAAAAACAAAACAAACTTTGACAGACATGGATAGGTAATCTCTGTTTTAAGAAATGAATATTGAAAGGTGCTTTTGCGTTATACTAAAAAAAGAAGGATACCAATATTTAACCTCTGTTAGCCTATTTTGAACCTTGCGCATGTTTATTACCATGGATCAGGAGGTAAGGGTTTGTCCTATAACTAATGGGTTACCGGTTGGAGCCCACAAACCATCCGTCTCCGTCATCATGTCCTTGGGCAAGACAATTCCAACACCTGGCCCGCTGTTAGTGGTCAGGTGGCGCTGATGGATGGTAGCCTTGCTTGTGTCAGTAGGGATCAAACAGTCAGTTTTGCGGCGGATGTCCTGTCCAATAGAAAGCAAGATTGATTATGTCACTGACATGTAGATGTAATACTGCAGTCTAAAGATGTCATTTTTTTCAAAGCCTAAATCATATACTATGATTTATTTTTATAGTCTGAGATTATTTTGAAAACAAGACTTTAACTTGAATTGAAAAAAGCCATTTTCATACCACAAATTATATATATTTGTTTTATTATTTATGACATGGACAATAGATGCAATTATTATTTACAGTTTGGAAAAACAAATAGTTGTGAACTGCGCAATAATAATAAACATAATTAAAACAAATGTTTTTTTTTCACTGATTTCTACCCTAAGTGCATAATGTCACTATAATAACCTAGAAGTTTCCCTATCATCTGTAGGGTAGCTGACAAAACATCTTTTTGGTGGAGCCGGGTGATCATCTACAGATTTTGGTTACAATGCATCAAAATGCAATTGGAGCCATCGAAATGACATTTGTGGGAAACAAAATAAAATGCATGTTTGTTTTTATTTATTCTTAAAAAAACTGCATGAAAATAAGGACATGCAGAAATGGTGAAGGTGACGTAACAAGACCAACATTAGATCAATGTAACTGAAGTTATTTCACTTCAAAATAGGCAGAGGAGAATGTACCCGTGTCCTACAAGTATATTAAAAAAAAAGAAAGTGAAAATCCAATGAAGAGGAGAAGGGCAGCAGCGTCATGACCAGATAGCTAGTTAGCAGACAAACTCCATGCAGCACTAGCAGCCACTTTGGAAATAGACCTTAAATATTTCCGTAAAGCAAGTTTTGAGTCAGAGAAACGCACTATAAAGTGGTGCATACAGTATTTATATATAAAAATATAACTATTTCCACAGCGTTGTTCTCCCGTTTAACTGGATACAAGTCTGAAACCTAACTTCGCAGCCGTGTGGTGGTTGTGAATCTGAAACAGAAGAGTTGTAATTTGATTTTGGAGATCCACCTGTCGTTTCAGGTTCGTAAAGGTGTGGTTATACCCCCATTAATCCCACATAATCTTTCAACATTTCTTTGTATTCCAAATCAGGCTTCTTCTTCCATTGCTTCCACTAGAAAGTAACAGTGTTCTGCTTTCAGTCCACTTTGGCAGTTATTGACATGAATGCTAAAAGCAGGTTATTAAGGTTGAAGGTCAGAGATACGGTTCCCTTGTATGTTACTTCAAATGTTTTAGCATAATGAAATTCCAGCTATTAATACTGGAAAAATGTGATTTAGTAGGACCTTTAAAGTGCCCCTCTAAGAATTATTACCTGGAGCTTGAGAACGAACGTATAATTTCTATTTCACTGAACTCTTACATTAGGTATTATTGATAGGTCTGTCTGTCTTCCTACTTGTCAAGCATTTGACAGTTTAGAATCATCATCACTCATCTTCTATGTGTGTCTCTGTCTTTGCCTCCCTCTTGGCTCCTCCAACACTGCCTCACACCTCCCATAAGACACTATTTGGCTCAGAAAAAAGTGCATGTGTGAGAGTTGACTATAAAACGCAAGCATTTTCCCAAAATAAATATCAGTACTCAAGTCTTGTATAATACTGTAAATATAGAAGTTCCAAAAAGCATATTATCAAGTAATTAGAGGATATTGGACCTGCTGTTGGTTTCAGAAATATTTATTTCTTATAAATATTTAAAATCATTTTTTGATGACTCACTACTTTAAACCAATTTGTTTCAGTCAGTCAGCCATAAATTCTCCTTGATTAAAAGAACTTCTGGATTTCTGCTGCATGTCATCATGTAGGTTTGGTGTAGTCAGGATTATGGCAGTGATAACTTGATAAATTATGAACAGCTTGTGTAATCCTGAAACAGTTCCGGTGTTTTCTCCAAGTAATTGTGGTACAAAGAAACATCTTTTATTGATAAGAGCTTTATCTTTAACAATTAAAGACCCTAATTTGTAAATGGTTGAGTTCAAAATTGAACTTTGTGGACTGTTCTTTTTCCTTGAGACACTTTTGATGAGGGGGGAAAAAAATAGGTTCCACATGGAGCCATTCATTTTCAGCAGAAGCTTGCTGCATTTATAAGATTGTCTTTGGAAAACAGAACTGCTCCTAAAAGAGTGGCGAATTGTAGGAGTGATGGTTGCAAAAAAGGCAAAGTGGATGGCAGTGGTTGAAAAATATTTTCTACATACACTGTTCTAGGTTTGCAAGATGTGCCTGACACATTCCAGTTAACCAGGTCTGAGGGATTCTATGATCACAAAATGGTTCTACAAAGTCTGCTTAATGAAAACTTTCTCTTTAATGGACACAGGATCTGTGTACCTTATTAGAGCGTTAATGTTTTGTACAATGTTTTTTATCAGTCATTATCTCAAAACATATCCCAATATCTCCTGAAATTGAGTTCATATTAAAATTGTTTTTAATTTATAGCCAGGTAATTCCAAATC
Organism: Jordanella pulchra; assembly: GCA_034780135.1. NCBI lineage: Eukaryota > Metazoa > Chordata > Actinopteri > Cyprinodontiformes > Cyprinodontidae > Jordanella > Jordanella pulchra. The sequence goes on along the minus strand of JAUZNJ010031732.1, from coordinate 25,879 downwards.
ATTAAGTTTATTGCAGTCTTGTTCATTTTATCCAGAATGTTTGTTCTGCCTAGACGAAACATACTGGAAAACAACGCATCTAGATTTCAGAGTTACGGAGCACCTATCGAGGGAGCTAAAGATTAGGATTATGGCAAAGAGGACTTTGGCTCAAAGTTCTACAAACACAACAAAAAAGAAAACAAACTAGTCTGTAATCATAACATCAATTGAAGGTTTTTTCTTGAATTACTGAAAAGAATGTGAATTACTTTTAAAATTGAGTGTTGCACTAATTGCACATATCCAGTGTCTTGAAACGTATTGATAACCTTTAGATTTTGTTTCACATTTGTCCTGTTACAATTACAAAAAATTACATTTAATCAGAAATAAACTGCCTGATGGAACAATAGTAATTTAAGATCTACGTGTAAGTATATATATATATTTTTTTTTTAACTGACTTTTTGTGTAAAAGTGTGATTCTACAGGTACTGTTTTGTTTAAGGTTATCTTTCTTTTAATATTAAGGTATTATGTATTTATTTACAGTTGAAGCGTAAGAGCTGCTCCAAGACACTAATACTGAACACTGATGTAATTTGCGCTGCCCCAGGAAATGCCACAGTTCAAGTGAATTTGGCTTATTGCACCAAGTGTAATTTCCTTAACTGTATCCCTTAATAGTTCACTTAAAAGTTCACTGAGACTTTTAAGTTATATGAATTGCAACTCTTACTTTGTAATGATTGAGTGTATTGAAGCAAATTCAATTTTAGCCTCTTAAGTAGAGTAATTAATAGATTCCTGTCTTTGAAATGCAGCAGATGTGCTCTAAACCCATTAGTACATCTGTCCCTTCATAGTATACTTTTCCAGCTCTTGTTATTCTTTAGAGATGGTTCATGTTTTAATGATAAATTGGAGGCTGGACGCTTTCTTTATTGAAGTGGTACATTTTTATTTATTTATTTTTTTATCCAAAAAAGCCATGGAATGCATGTCATTCCTTTCAAGAAAAACAACACTTCTTGATTCAACCGTCCTTGTGAAAACATTTAAATACATTATTTAAAGGGTTGGATTAATATATATTTTTTACAAAATTAATTAGCTTTTTATAACCACACCTAAAAGCAAAGTGGGATCAGTCCAGCTCATTATTTTTTTATTTTTTTTTAAGTCACAGTGACTGCATAAATAAATTGGTACAATTTCCCACATTTGACTAGTATAGATTATGAAAAGTTATAAAAATGAATAAATAAAATAAAAAAAAAAACAGTGTGGCTACAAAGCAAGGCCCCACTTAATGAGTCTCTGTAGCATCTCTTAAACCAAAATAGAGAAATCTTATAGGCCTATATTCAATTGATAATGGAAACAATGTCAATAAAGGCTGTGGATCGGCTTATAGGCTGGCTGAGGCAGCAAGAGGTGATTCTCAGAGATGGATCCGTGAAGTTTGTCAAAGTTTTTCTTTTTTTTTCTTTTTTTATCAAGGATAAAGTGATGAGCTGTGCTTACCTGCACTGTCTGAGCCTGACAAAAAAACAACAAGGGGCAAATGGAATCACTATATCTGTTCTCTCTCCTGAAGTTAGTTGAAGTTTTTTTTTTTTCCCTGATGAGGGGTGATAAGCTGTGCATTTTACTGCCCCCCGTTTTAGCAAGGCTTAAAAAGGATCCCTACTTGATCTGTTTTCTGTCATCCTGAACTCTTAAAATGGTAAATCTATTTTTCTGTATTAATTGCTTGCGGTGTGTGACTCTAAACCTATTACTTAATATTTTACCCAAAATGGATGTGTTTCATTTTGTAACTGTGTCGATCTTGTTATCAGACCCATGAGATCGCCAAAGAATTGCTGCATAGTCCAACTAAAATAGACCTGGGGTCTGTCATGGCCAGAGCTTTGCAAGAGACCTTTAGAAAATTGCGTAGGGTGTGTTCATCCCATTGACTCTCAATGAACACTAAACGCCACAACCTTGTCCGACACCATTTTATATCAGATCAGACCCAAAATCAGATTCAGTGTGTTCAGGGCTGTAGATTGACTAGACACAGTTTAATTACAACTGTTAACAAAGTTGCTCCAGTTTTATACAACAGAGTCATGTTGGCTATCAGATTGGATTCTGAAACTCATACGTGCTCAAACTTGTTCCTAGTAGCTAATTAAATGAATAATGGCATTATATAAGTTCTTACTGAAAATGGCTTCGAAATAGCATTTTTTTTTTTTTTACCCCTCAGTGCCGATGCATCTATTAGCCTGTAACCTATGCATCTATTAGCCTGTAACCTATGCATCTATTAGCCTGTAACCTATGTTCCTGACTTACTTCCGCTAAGCAGTTGTGAAATTATGCACATCCATGTTAAATGGGTCAGATCTAGCAAACAATTGAAGTGTTATATTCAATATTGATTTTCTGGATACTCAGAAGTGCCTGGCATCCATCTCAACTTAGACTCCAATGCATCTCCAAGTAAGGTGAAAAAGGTAAAAAAAAAATGTATATATATTTATGTTTATATTTATATGTGTACACAGAACTTTTTAAAGAACCAGCTTGTTAGGCTTTTTCTTTATTTTTGTTTTTACATATTCTATTCACAGAATCAGTTGTTGTGTTTCCATCCACTTAGTTGCCTAGCAAATTTTAAGCAAACTTTTGAAATGTTGTAAAAACGAGAAATTAGGAAAAGGCCAATTGGAATCCTCTCCTTCTACTGGTTTGGAGCACATTAACCAGGCTACGTATTTTACCAGTTCTATTAACTGATATTATGAATGGCTGTAATAAACAGCAAGTAGAGGTTGCAAACAAGCATGTACCACACTGAGGAAAAATCCAGAAAGTTATTTTAGGAATATGTCGATATCAAGGAAGTTTTAATTGTTTTGTTGCATGCTGTCTCATTCAGCAAATATGTTTCCATCTTCTGTTTAGCAAATGTACATTTTTTTCTAAAAAGCAAAAAACAAAACACAAAAAACAAAACATTCCAAGCTAGCCTTAAACGTTTTTTTGGCCAAATTGAAGAAGTTGTCTTGAATTTTGCTGTTTCCATCAACTTTTGTAAGGGTGATACTTTAAAATGGACATAAAAAATGTTGATAGAAACATGGCTAATGACAACTGTCATGTGTTACAAGCTTCCCCATGATAAAGTATTAGAATTATGTTTTAATCTTCTATAAGATACAGATCCTTATGAGAATCTCTTTGCCTTTTCATTACCTGTTGGCCATATTCATGATTTAACTTTTTTTTTTCCGTAATCCCACAAGTATGTAGACTCTGATCATTCAATGTTTGTTGTTGTTCCTTGGAGGATACAGGACACATTCATTTTTTTTGTGATATTCACTGTCATTTAGCAGTTATTCTCTTTTTAACGTTAATGATCTTCTAGTTAACAACCCATAGTAATGTTTTTTTCTGCAAACTAACATTTAGAAAAGATTTAATTTTAGCATGTTTTTTTTCCTCCCAGCTATCCAATGAGCCAACACATCATCAACATTCTTTGCATCCTCAATATAAACTCCTACTAATGAGCAGATATATGACCAGCTATACAACTAGGAAGCCTTTGTCCAGGTTTATAGTACCTTTTTGTTTTTATTGCACCAGAGGCAAACATAAAGTGTTATCTGTGACTACAGTTTCACGGTTAGAAAATAATAAACACATGCTACAATGTCATTTAAAAAAAGCTTTTATCTTAGATAGTGATGTAATTGCCATCTCTGTGAAGATAGACTTATCTCTTGGCTTCGGGCCAGGCTTTTTCATCATTATCTGTCTTCATTATCGACCTCCTGTCTAAGTGCACTTGTTAAATAACCGGCAGACATTGTTAATCTTTATGAAACTGTGACTTTTTATTTGTAGCCTACTTTTGGAAACCCTTTGTTTGGCCAGATTCCCTAGGATGATTTAGTTTGCATTCAGTCAGGTAATATCTGAGTGTTTTAGGGAGTATCCAGTTGATGGTTGCCAAGGGTTAGTAAATCCCAAGATATTGCAGATTAAATTGGAACAGACAGAAAGTTATAAAATAATAATTTGATGATGTAAAGCTCCCCCAAACATGGGATGCATGTTTTTAATCACATCTATTATGTTTTTTTTTTTGCTTTTCCTGTAGCTCCAATTTCAGCAACATCAGTGCAGTACTGGTTGAAAACTGCAGGTGTCAGTCAGAAGCTCGGAACTTGCGTACATTTCCGTTTGCACACTAAATGCAAAATAAAAAAAAGACATTGCAGATGAGACTTGTTGCCTTTTATTATCCAATTTTACCTATTAGTCTTGCGTTGTTTGCATAATATCAGGCCAAAACTTCTTAACCACATAAATGTCTGATCAGGGGTAGTTGGATAGATTCTAATGTGACTGAAAAACAAGATTAAACAGAGTTAATGATAAAAAACATTATTGAACCATTAAGCAAGAGTAAAGTATAAGTTTTAATATAATTTAGCTTCTTCCATTGGGTTCTCAATTAATGTTTACGTTAATTAATATTTTATGTTCCGTATAATATTCCCCCATAAATATAATGTGGTGGTAAACTAGAAAGGAGACTTGCAGTGCCAATGTCTGCCTCCAATGTCACCGTGCGTCCGTTGGGTTGATTTTTTTTTTTTTTTTGATGCTTTTCTTGTCCACCTAACCGATTAAATAATTGGCTATGTTGTGATAGGTTTTGAGACTGTACCTTGGTCTTTTAATCTTTTTAGATGTCAGATAATTTTTACAGAATACTGATAAAGCAGACAGACATTTGGTGTTATAATATAAAAAAGATCAAGACCTGGGAGTACTTGTGAGATATGCTAAATGCCCTGTGGTTATATGGGGAGTTATTGCTTGCTTCATCTTTTTTTTAAAAATTCAGTAGAATATTAACACAAGTTTGACAAGGTTTTTGAAGAAGTAGTCAATCTGTGACTTACAAGACTATTTTTTTCTATACATATACACCTTAAAAGTATTTGGTCATGACCACTGCAGCAACCGTTTTTAATCAGAGTATTTAACTTACTTTAAGATGTAAGAGAATTTAGAAAACCATGTGAACATTAAGTGCCTCTAAGTTTTAAATTTCACAAAAACAGGAGTAGATTACATATCTCGTCTGCTACACTCACATTATGTGAACTTCACCTCTTAATATCATGGCAATAATTTCTGGTTCAAGTTCAGAAGAAGTTGATTTTCAAAATTTGTTGTAGTCCATTCTGGCTCTTGTGAGAGAAAAGAAATCTGTCCTGCTCTACTGAGCCTTTTTCAAACAGGCTGCTGAGGCAGAGGTGTGTTTAACTTCTAAGTCAGATTGCACACTGCAGGGACCAACTTAAGAACATCTATGGTAGTAGCTGCACTGGCCAAGTATTGAACTAGCTGAGCTCAAAAAATGAAGTAGTCCTCCTCCTCTGAGCTTGAGGGATTATCAGGGGGCTCTACTGGCTACTGTTCAATTGGGTCTTGATGTAGTCTTCAGACAACAATCATTGTTAATATGCGGTTACTCGCTCACAGAAAATTGTGTCAAAAGAAGTCGTGGTGTTTAGCGCTCATTGAGAGTCAATGGGGATGAAAACACCCAACACTATTTTCTGCAGGGGGGGCTTGCGTTGAGATAGACCCCAGGTCTATATCAGTCGGACTATGCAGCAAATCAGTGGCAACTTAATGAGTCTGATAAGAAGAGAGATGCTAAGTAAAACACAACCGCTTTGGGGGAAATGGAAAATAAAATCTGTCAATCGCAAAAGAAAAGTCATGTTTGGAGTCTTACTGGACATATATAGCAGGCGGGGCAGACTGAATGAACAATGATTAAAAAAAAAAAACGATAGGAGTTCAGGAGGACAGAAAACGGATAAAGTAGTGATCCTATTTAAGCCTTGCAAAAATGAGGGGCAGTAGAAAGCTAAGTAGGGTGGGATGTAACAATGTACAAGTATTTCATATATCCCACCATTGGTAGATTAGCACCAATTCCTGCCAAGGTTGCTGCTAAACCGGACCTGCTGTTCAAATGTCCAACATACTACATTATTTAGCTGTTCTGGTTCTTTTGTTTTTATACAGATACAAAAATTGCATTATGGAAGTCATTGTTTTTTTTTTTTTGCCGTTGAACATTTTTTTTTTTTGCTTTAATTCAGCCATTGGTTATTGGGTCAATCCCTTATCCCTATTCTAGTAGTAATGCAATTAATATGTGTTCTTTTGTTACAGGTCTGTATTAAATGAACTCATTTTTACAATTTTTTAAAATATTTTTTATGTATTTAAATGAACTCTATTTAGAGTGATTTATCAGCTTCACACCTTACATTTGTTTTGAAATAAAAATAGCAGTTGTTATTCACACATTGAGTTGGACTTTGTTTTTATGGTGGAGGTCTGTTTTAATGTTTTTAAATGTACAAAAAGGACTAAAGGAACAGCTACACTAAGTTTTTGAGGGTTAGTGTTAGTTTTCCCAAATTTAAATAAGGCTTTGAGCTTCTTTTATAGACAGACTGGCCCCAAGCAATTCTCAAAATCTGTGTGCCACAAATAGCTATAGTTATAAATGTTATTTTTAATTCTTATAACTTGTATTGTTACCCAAAAGAAAAGGTAGGGGTCGAGGAGTAACCTGCTTTAATTGTATCATTATAGAAAGGGGATAACAAGATCAAAAATAAACTAAATACGACATTGGCTAAGATCCAATTGTTGCTGTTGTACATTCGGAATAAAAAACCCTTATATTAACGTGTGTTGGATCACCCGGTTTTTCGTTTGAGAGGGAATATTTCTCAGAGAGGGGGTAAAAAGGCAAATAAACATTAAGTATTAAAATAATTTATGCCAGTTATGTTCAACAAAATCATTGATATAAGCACAACTTATAGAGGAAGTCTTCACCTTCTTTGTCTTAGGCCTGCCATCTGGCTATAGCTGAGGAAACGGCAAATGACCCCATTGTTAGTTTTCCTCCTCTACATATAACAAAGATACACACCCTTTCAGGATGTGCCTACCAAAGTCTATAGATGATCTTTTTGAATCTATCCACAGACCACAGAATTCGCCACTTTACCATTTATTCTTTTTTCCCCCCCCATATTGACATTAGAACATCACTCTGCTGCTGCAGATTTGTTTGTACAAATGTTGCGTTCTACCAGAACGCAAAGGTGCTGGGTTGATTGATTTCTGGTTACTGTGGACTTCATTGATGCATAAAGACACAGCGTGTTGTCCTGCAGGAAGTTCACATTTAAATCAACTTTCTTCTCAATTTTACTGCTCAGTTTCAGCTTCAGACAGTTGTCTCCCCTAACACCTAGCTTGCTGAATGCTTTAAGTTGCTCCCACATTCCTAGATAATTCACTTTTACATTTACTGTTTTGCATTTTACTTAGGTAGTGATCTTAGTGCTATTTTTAATAATTTACCCTCTACGTGAGATTTCATATTTTTGTAATGTTGTTTCGTAATTGTTGTGTTGGTGTGGTCAGATAAGTAATGATTCTATTATTGCTACATCAAATAGAATAATTTACTGTATATTAGGAGTATTGACAGCCTGTGAATATATATTTTAGGGTACTAGAATTACTACAATTTAATGTCCCCAATTACTACAATTTAATGCCACCTCAAACACATGACATTGTCTCATGACGCTAAAATCCTGGAAGCCAGCCAATCAGCTTTCTTGTTATTGGTACACCCATATCACTTGATTGTCTATTTGTGCAAAGGGAAGAAGTACTGTGTACAGTAGTGCTGCTTTTGTCATGGGGAAATTCTGTTGCCTACACTTTGCTAAAAAGAAACCAGCAAAAGTCTTGGTTAAGACCTGCTTCAAAGACTCTAGTGCTGTTCACTTCAGGTATGAAAAAAAAAAAACAAATATTCAGCCCAAATGCAGAAAGCATGTCTGTTCTGACTTAGCAGCTTTTCTTGGCATGTGGAAATTTAAAAAAACTAGGGACTTGCTTAACCCTTTAACACCTGTAATTGTAGCAGTCTGGTTGGTTATTTTCTCTTTATTTATCAATAAATCTGTCAAAAAATTGTTGTGTGAAATATTTTACCACCTTTTTTAGGACGAGCATAACTTTTAACATCTCAAAAGACACTGACATTTTTATTTTATAAATACTTAAATTGTGTGAAATAACCAAAAAAAAAAAAAAAGAAAAAAACGATTTGAATTTTCGGCAAGCTTCTCCTTTATAAACACTAGATATAAACAGGTCCTAAAATTTTTAGATGGCAGAATATTTATTAGAACTATAATGCATATTCACATGCATTTTTGTTTGCCTGAATCATTCTATTTACTTACTACTGCTTAAATCACTGCCAAATTACTGCTGAAACACCACTAAAACACTCCTGATCATCAGCTGGTTCACTCCCAATCTGCCCCTTTTTTCCTGACACAAAAACTCTGCACAGCACCGTAACTGTTGGGACTACTGTACATTACAGTATAACACACATCTAAGCTTTCAGAATCCATTGGAATTAGGTCGATAGAACAAAGGGTTGAAGAGTTACGTCGAGTCAAAGAACGTGTGTATTTTTCTGTTGCTGGCAACAGCAACAGAGTTAAAGGGTTAAGCCAGGTTTCTGTAAAACATTATTAATCAGATGATCACAAAGTCATTACCTAAAGCCTCTTACCTACTGAAATTAGAGAGTTAACATGGGTTTTTCAAACAGATCAAACCACTAACAATCAGCACTTGGCTCCCTTCAAACTGGCAAAAGAATGTTTATTGAATGTAAACAGAGTTGTTTCAGCTTGTTAGATCAGACACGACTGGTGCGTTGTGTTGATGTCCGTATGTTGCGCCCAATGTTATCACATAAATTTGCGAGTCAAACATGCTTTGTTGTTCCCACTGAGTGCCGATTGGAGCCAATCTGAAGGCAATTATAACCCAGTTTGGTTGCTGAGCCATTGGACACAATTTTAAATGGGTCAGTGAGCTGTTTGTACTGCCAGTCGATTCTATAGTATTGTCGGTTTTTGCCGGGTTTGAATGGGTTTTGCGGCTAATGGGAAAGGTAACGAAGTGTTTTAGGAGAAAGATCTTATGATCAATAAACCACATTTTTTTTATTTTATTTTTTTTGCTTAGGTAGAGTCATTATAATTTTACTTGATTATGACCTTGGGGAATATACTGTCTGAATGGGGCAATGGGTGAATAATAAGACAGAAGCCATAGAAAGGAGTGTTAAACTATGACTTTGGCTCCTAGTCTAGACCCTGGGCTTTTAGAGCTTTGTAGGACTAATAAATTCGGCCAGATTCCAAGTGGGATTTATCCCATCTCTCTGAATCAGACCAGGTTTTCCCCTAAAAGTGTGTTAATTATCTATAGTAGTTCACATGGCTTTTAGAACACCACCTAGTCAACCAGCAGTTGAGTAACAAGATGCGGCTGATCATATCACTAGTCAGATCAGGAAAGGGGCCAGAGAAAATTACGAGGTCTGACATTGTTGGGTCAAACTTGCACACTAAAGCAACACTCATTTTAGTGAGTGATTGGCATAACCAGGTGTGTGATTGACAGTCTTACTGTATTTAACCTTATCCTTAGCCAGCAGTTTCAAGTCTGATTTGATGTTGCCTGTTTTGGCCTGCGGCAAACATTTGACTAAGGTCCCTTCTGTCTTAATGCCACATCTCTGACTATGGAGCTGACAATTATGAGTCGGCTCCTTAGCCGGTGCGTCGCTGAGCAGAGAAGTTTGTTTGAAATATGGAGGGGTTAGTGATGACCAGCTGGTAACGATCTAGGACTAAGCTTCTATATACCATAACCCAACCGGCCTCAAATCCTGGCTGCTTGGGATCTCCTAAAAAACACTTTGTGGCTGTGAAACTACTCTTAGTCGCTCTGAGCTGTCAGCTACTGGGCCCAGTCTGATTCCAAGATGTTCAACAAGCTGTAATTTGGTCTTTGGCTCTACCAATCTTGCTTTTAAATCTAGAAAATACTACACTTATGACATATACCATTATTTTGAAGGAGGTAGAGGAATAACTGAACATCTGAAAGAGAGTGCAGAAGAGATAGGGAGATTTTAGACAAAGGAAAGCATTGTTATGACTGACTTTCCTCTAACAAGAATAATTTTGATTTGTTAAGCAAGAAATCAAATTAATTCTTGACTCAATATAAAAGTATATATTTTGATCTTAATAATGAAATCAACAAATATTTAATTCGATCATTTAGAATGAAAATATTTTTTTTATTGATTCGAATTGTGCTTTTCAAGGAAGATGCACAAGAGATTGCTGGCAGAAAGTGCTGAAATTGTTGGTGCCATCATGGCTCTAATAAATTATGCTGACATCCTTCCTGATATCTGATACCGATATTACTGTTGAAAGAATTGACTGTGTACCTTGCCATGTGAATAAAAGCATCATGCTTGAAGTATACATTGTTTAAAAAAAGTAACAAATTAATACAGATATAAATCATCACTAGCTGCTCTGAGTGATCTGCATGGTGATGTAATCAGCGTTGCAATTATAAAAGTCACTAGATCACTGTAACTGTATTGCTCTGTATAATAAAGAACCAAAAAAAATGAAATGACGAACAGAATGCTGGATCCGCATCAATCATCCAATCCAGCAAATTAGTTCATATCGGAGCCAATATCTGATCCGAGTATGGGGTCGTTGCACCTCTGCGTATTTTCTTGTCTTTCCTTGTAGTGGAGCTAGCAAAATCAAAACCAAAATATTGTCTGAAGGGGGATACAGTTTTAGGAACATTATGAATTGCCAAGCTCATGACTTCTAGTTTTATTCCATAAATAAATATTAAGATATTATTTGTCTGAAGGCAAACATTTGTTCTCGCCTCATTTAAATAACTGTACATTTCTATAGCTGATATTGACTCTTATTGAGCTAATCCGATTGACTTTAAATAAAAAAGGCTGACATTTTCAGAGAACTTTGCTTCAAAAAGCTCACAGTACTCAACTAAAGATTCCTAAGCTATAGGCCATGAAGTTTCTTAAGCTATAGGCTCAGCTATAGGCTATGAGGAAATGAATCCACTCCTTAATTGGTTTTCATATACATTTTAAGAGACCCAATGCATAATATATTATCTTTGTCTCATTGTAAAATATAAACTGTTTTAAAAGTGAAGTTGCATCTGTCTCTTCCAAATACACATTACATTACAGCATTTGGTGCTTTGTCACTTGGAAAAAATATGTATTTTTGGTTCTGATGTTATCAGAGGTTGCCAAATTGCTGGCCGGCTTCTGTTTTCCATGTGCCATTGAAGTGGATGAGTTTCCACAGACAGGAAACAGATTGCTCGCAAATGCCTGTATTTTGGGTTAGAAGACTGATCCCAGAAAGTGACAACAGAGCATGGCCAAGTGCCCACACAACGGGGAGAAGATGGAAAGGCTAAAAATACACACAGCAATGAGAGTGTGGTGTCGTATTCATTTTGTTTCTTGGAGCCACACAAGCTATTTCTACTCATCTCCTCACTACTGTTTTATTTTCTTGTAAAAAAAACAAAACGCATTTAGGTGTAAGATAAGTTTAATGTACCTTTATTACAACTGTGTGAGGCACTGAACAATTTATAACATACAATTTTACATTACTAGAATAAACCCCTAATTTCCCTGTTGCATTTTATCCAGTTTTTAGTGAGCGAATGTCTCAGCATCAGTGTACACTGCAGAAAATCTTAAAATTCTTAATAAGAAGCTTTTTACAAAATCTAGCTGATCCACTGAGTCTCTGCTGCATTGCTCCTTATAATTCATGCCCATGACCTCTGTGTTGCAGCTTGTCAGGCATATTTGCATGATTGTGTACAGGGTGCAATGGGTCCTTAGTAAATGCAACCTTTTTTTAACTCGGAAGTTGTCTTTTTGGTGTTCTTGGTATATATATGTGTGTAATTGGTTAAAAAGGACAATAAAAAGTAAAAGACCCTAAGGATAATGCATCCCCCTTTTTTTGGTTCATCTTGTTTTTTGGAGTCTAAGGTTGGTTATGGTTTGAGTTTGGGTTTTTGTCATTATGCTCTGTCTTCTCAAGGTTTCATTTGATCGTGGCAGATGGTCACTCACACTAAACCTGGTTCTGCTGGAGGGTTCTTCTTGTTTTTAAAAGCAGGTTTTCCTTTAATGTGTTGCTACATAAATAAGCAATCTGAAGCATTGTTGCAAGGAAAGCAACATGATGTATGAGATGATCTATTGTTGCTGCATATTCATCCAGAAGGAATAAATGCACCAAGTTAACCACTTTAATGACATTTTCTAGATTTCTTTATATAAATAGAATTTAACAACTTTGGACAATAAGCTGAAATTTACAAATAAACAAATGGTACTCCATCGTCCATTTTATATGAAATGTAATTATCACACCAGAAAAACTATGTTTGAAATTGGTTGTATTGGAACTAGTCACTCATAGAATCTATAATTCATTTCATAAGTAATTTTCCCCAGATGTATTTCAGTAATTTCAAGTCCTGATAGAAAATGTTAGCAAACTTTAACTCTGATTACTCAGTAGAACTTATGAAAGTTACTGAGAATCAATGCTTAGAGTGCTATTTCCATCCACCCATTTTCTTTACACCCTTGTCCCTAATGGGGTCGGGAGTGTTGCTGGTGCCTATCTCCAGCTGCGTTTCAGGCGAGAGGCGGGGTACACCGCAGGGCAACATAGAGACACACAGGACAAACAACCATGCACACACACACTCACACCTAGGGAGAATTTAGGGAGACCAATTGACCTAACAGTCATGTTTTTGGACTGTGGGGGGAAGCCGGAGAACCCGGAGAGAACCCACGCATGCACGGGGAGAACATGCTAACTCCATGCAGAAAGACCCCAGACCAGGAATTAATCCAGGACCTTCTTGCTGCAAGGCAACAGCTCTCCCAGCTGCGCCACCGTACAGCCCAGAGTCTTTGGGTTCATCGAAGATGGACAAGAAGCTGAGTACAGAGAGCTGGTTAAAGGCTTTGTGGCATCGTGTGGAAACAATCATCTGATTCTGAATATCAGCAAAACAAGGGAGATGGTTGTAGTTTTCTGAAGAAACATTGAGTTTAATCCCATTAACCTCATGGGAAAAGTTGTGGGGGTGGTGGAGGACTATAAATAGCTTGGCGTTCATCTGGACAACAAACTAGACTGGAGATATAACTGTGAGGCCTCTACAAAAAGGGACAGAGCAGACTGTACTTCCTAAGGAAGCGTAGGTCCTACGGTGTTTGTAAAAAGATGCTGCATATTTTCTATAAGTCGGTTGTGGAGAGTGTGATCTCTTCCTCCATCATGCTGGGGTAACAGCATAAGAGCAAATGACTTAAAAAGCTAATAACATGCTAATAAAGAAGGTCGACTCTATTCTAGGAACTCCTCTGGAACCTCTTGAGATTATTTCACAAAGGAGAATTATTCATAAAGTGAAAAGAGATTATGGACAACAGAGAACATCTGCTTCAGAAGATTTTTAAACAACAACAGAGTGTCTTCAGTAAGAGGCTTCTCCAGGTCTGGTGGAAGACAGACTGGTACAGAAGATCCGTCCTGCCTACAGCTACCAACACCTACAATAGCTGGTTAAGAGAAAACAAAACAGTAGTGACTACAACATTTAATTTCCCTTTGGGATAAATAAAGTATTTTTGAATTGAATTGAATTTGAAAAGCAAGCCTTTCTAAGAAATTTGTATGGGGGTGGATATGGGGGGAATGGAAAAGAAGAAGGCCCTTGGATTTTGCCAGAATTCCATTACTGGAAAACAACCTTAATCCTATAACAGAACGATGACTGTATCCTGTTGAATATGACGACTACTTAATTTCTATCAGTTCTGTTTACTCTGCACTTTCTAGTTACTGCTTTAACAGCTTTTCTGTCTTCCCATGAAGGCTGTTCTAGTCTGAAAAGTAATCTTGCAAATTAAGCCAAGTTCTGATGTCTGCAGTTGACATATGAAAGCACACAAAAGCAAATCTTTAATCAAATTGGATCCAGTCTGGAGGATTTCTCTCTCTTCTTGGTCCCGTATCTATCTTTTAGGCTCTCAGCTTATCACTTCTCTTTTTAAATCAAGATTTAGAATTTGTCAAGTATTAATCAGGAAGAATACCTTTTATATTAATAGTTAGATGTTCTATTGTGTCAACCTAAATGTGTTTATTTTTAATGAGCTCAGCCTACTTTGTCATCATAAAGCAAGATATCAAATGATTGCAAATGAAAGCTCAATAGTCAAGGGTCTATAACACTGCATTAAAAATTGGTTTGGTGGAGGAAAGGCGGTGCTCTAGATCATACATGATAATTGTGAAGCTCCCATCTGTTTAATTGACTTAATTGTCCTTTGGATCACAATATCCTTTTATCTCATTTGGAGCATTGGGAGGGGATCCTGACTACTGCAGTGGTCAGGTCTTATCTGAGTGATTAAACATTCTGTGTCAATCCGGGAAATTTTGTGTCCTTTACTGCTCCTCTTTTATATGGAGTTCCTCATGGTTCTGTCTTGGCTACCCTTCTTTTGACTCTTTATCTGCACCCACTTCAATCCATTCTTATTATACATGGGGGCTCTTTTCACTTTTATGGGTTATGGATAGCCTTTATCTTTTAAAATTTTAATTAAAAAAGACCAAGTGATGTTTTTTTTTTGAAAGCACTTTAGATAGACTACCTTTAACCTGGGCTAGTTTGTGTGGCCAGTGGACACAACCTTATGTGTTAAAATGAATGGCTGTCGATCAAAGCGATTGTCAAATCCAGTTTCCTTAAGCCACGGCAGGTGGCCAGTAAAAAGAGACCGTGATCTGTGACTTTGACCACTCAGCTGGGTTAGTGTAATGCACTTTATTTTTGGTGTTAGTGATTGTTCAATTGCCCGTATGAGGGCAGTTTAAGCTAACCCTTACCCTAACCCTGCTGCACAACTTTTAACTTGAGGTGTAAGTTTGGACATATCTCCCCAATCTTAAATTGACTTCACTGACTGTGGGTTTATTTTAGGATGAATTTTAAAATGGTCTTTTCCTACCATGTATCTCTTATCATCTACATCTTATGTGTATATTAGGCATGCCTCTTCTTTGACCATTTTTTTTAAATCTCTTTTAAAGACTCATCTTTCTCGCTGGTATCTAATAGGCAAAGGATGTTGGTGTTGGTTAATTTTATATTTTCACCTTAATATTTTTAGGTTTTTACTTATTTATTTATTTAATATTTTTATTAAGTTTAATGCATTTCATAGCGTTTGTATGTCTGGTTTTATGCATCACATGTAAAGAACTTTAAATAGATAAAGCTGCTTGGTGAGCTGTTGAATTCTTTTTTTTTTAGCAATGCACAGTGGTTTTTTTTAAGTTGATTTAAGGCTTTTGTGATAAGATTTGCTTTGTGGTTTGTTTTGCTTTTATGTTTGCCATTTGATGGAGGAAAAAACTGGCAATTACCTTTTTAGTTATTCTACCAAATGTTCTTATAATCAAGGATGGTATGAACATCATATCCTCCTTGACCTCTTATCAAACTGTGTGCTTAACGCCAGATGGTGTACTGCTACAAAACACATTATATGACCTCTACTTATTTGTTGACTTGGTGGATGGGGAATAATCTGCCCTGTCAGACAAAGCCTCATCAGCTCTACTAGACCATTTCAAACAATAGAAGTTCATTTAGATTTTTTACATTCTATTTTGCCAAAACGCCCATGGTCTTATCAAAGTCAGTCTAACCAGTTATGAAAAAATAAAAAAGCTTTTGTTGTTGCTACAACTACATGATTGTATTTAATACATAAAGTGTTTTTCATTAGGTCTAAATGTAATTGTAATACCAAAATATTTGGTATGGGTATGGCATAGTTGTGGTGTTTCTTAGAAATTACTGAAAACACTTGTGCAGCAACAGTGTTGTTTTGTTTTTTCTTCTAAGGATTTAGATGCATTGCAAACAGATCCAAGTGAGATTAACAAGATTTGACAAAGCTTGTGGCCTAAAAAAAGCGCACCCTCTGAAAAAAAAATGCTTGCTGTGTTCCTGGAGGGTACTTTGATTCCCTGCGTCCTCCTACCAGCTCACTTCATGCCTAGCTTTGCTCTCATTGATGTGAAAATCTGTCCACAGATACAGGAATATCAATCTCAATGCATCTGTCTGTTTACTTGCTCTTCACACCTGTTTAATTATGTGTGTGTTTGTATTTATGTGTGTATTTTATTATTTCATTTCAGTGCTTTGTCCGTCCATGTCCGTTGAACCTCCTGTGCGGTCCAGACACATCACATACTGTAGATGAAAGGAACAGAGGCTTTTTATCTACATGCCACATTTAAATTGTATGAGCTTCTTATTGTGCTGTGATTTAGCTTTGGAAGTCTAATTGAGAGCAGGTCTAAATTTGAGGGTTGTTTTTGTGTGTTTTAGAGAGGGTGACAAAATTGCAAAAAAACAAAAAAACACTTTTGAGGGGTGGATTAAATTTTGTTTGGTGTCTCTCATTAAGTTCCCATGTTTTCACTAAAGAGATAAAGTGCTAATTAAATTCTTTCATCTCTAGCCTTGAAAAGCGTGGAAACTTTTGTTTGTTGTGCTTATGGTTTTACTGTTTTACTATAGTTGTATTATGTGATATGCAAATGTTTTTTCTACCTGACACAAATGTCTTATAAATTCCTAATTCTCTAAAAAGTTGGATTGAGCCTCCTGGGCAGAGATGAGTGTGGTAGACAACTGTTGCTGTACTTCTAGTGTCATCTCAGTCAGCCTAATTTCTTGTTATCCATCACCAGAGGTTTACTACAAACCAGCCTAAAGACCCATAAAAGGAGTCTAAAATCACTTTGCGATCCTAAGTGGCCCTAGTTCCTGAGAGACCAAAGCCTTTGTATCCATGACAACAGGAAGACGAGATCCACTCCTGGCCATTGACTCCTCTCAGTCAGCGCTGAGAGCTGAGGGAGAGAAGCAGAGATAAGGACAGATTCAATTCAATTTGCTCTGAACGGCTGCCCCTCATGTAAATGGAATAAGTAGGTTACACACTGAGCTGCACAGGAAGAAAAGCCCTGAAATGTAGAATTGAGGCGAAGAGATTGTGTTGTCTTGGATAAATTCTCCTTCAATCACCAGAAATATGATCTCTATTTAATTTATTTTTGTATTTTTTGTAATTAAATTATGTTTTATTTATTTATATTTCATGATTTTTTTTTATATTATAGTTTCAACCATTTACTTTCCACCACAAACATTCAGTAAACCCTCTAAGAAACAAAGGATACATGTGGAGAAATGCCCTCTCATCAGATGCCACCAAAGTGAATCATCTTGCACTATGTTGAAATAACTGTTTTGAGAAATAATAACTTTGCACTTTACTGAAGACAGAGTTAAAACTTTAACACATGGTGGTAGCAACATCATACTGTGGGGAGGATGTTGCTTCTGCAGCAGGGAAACCAGAAGCTGGTCAGAGCTAAATGGAAGATAGATGGAGCTAAATGAAGAGCAATCCTCAGGAAAAACAGATAGAGGCTGAGATGGGGTTGGTTGATCAACAATCATAAACATACAACTACAGTTTAAATGAAATAGTTTAGATCAGACTAAGGTGTTTTAGGCTCCTAATGCCCTTTAACTGTATTTAAAGAGTCCTGTTGAAGATGGCAAATAAAATATTCATCAAGTGTTCATTCTGTTCATAAATCCACATATGATTTATCTTGAAAAATACAGTGTTTATTTGAAGATGGTATTTTGTTTATCATAGTAAGGTATTGCAAACATGGTTTGCACCAATGAAAAGCAACAGAGGAAAGCTACATAAACTTCATATTAATAAAGATGGGCATTTAATATTCGCTCTTTGCGATGGTCAGACTTTTTTCTGAGGATATGTAACTTAAATTGAAAACATCAGAGGAAATATCCATACAGTGCATCCAGAGGATATTCAAAGCACTCATTTTTTTCCCCTCCACTTCTTGGTGTTAAGTCATTACTCCTAATAAATAGTTTCCAGATGTATCCTTGCTTCATGATAAAGCTTAAAAGAACATGGGATTTTCTAAAGTCTTTCCTCGGAATACAAATGACCCATAAGGTTAGTGAAACCCACTTATGTTGCATCCCTCCCTTTTCACACCTGTTAGGGTGTAGGCTGCTGGAAGCCTGCTTTTAAACATGTCCTAATGTTACCTAAGGAGAGGAGGGAGCAGCTGTATTTCTTGTGAGATTCTTATACCAGTCATGTTGACCCAGCGCTGGTTAAATCAATAACCATTTCCATCTCTGTCCTCGTCGACAGACAGAAATAATCTCTTATGCACACTTTTCTGCTGGTGCTACACACAAAAAGCTGATGCACTTGTGTCTCTGAGCCTAGAATATATTGCTTCCTTTACTGTAGACTCATAATACTTCTATAATGCTGTGTTGAATGTGAGGGTAATTGAAGTATTATATTTATTTAGTCTATGCATTTTGTTGTTTCTTTAACCAAGCTTTTTTTTCAGAAGATGACATGTTTAGTCTTTGATACTCTGGTAGCCTCTCTCCTATCCACCGCTGCTTTCTACTGCCTTTGATCCCTGGATCAGGTTCTATATCCTATGCTTGTTTTGTCAGGTGATCCTCTTCTCTTTTCATATATCCAAGTTTGATACATGGGTGGCTTTTGCTGCTCTCTACAGAGATCCTTTACTAACAGCTAGATAAACCTTAATTCCTTGACCAATACTGACCATTTTTCTGAAACAATATTTCCTATGTAGAAATACTCAGCATAATACTCTAAGTACCCAACAATAATTCTTTTTTTACCTTTACTTAAAGCTGACAAATTATTGCAATGTTAAAATTTGTAGTTGTATTGTGTAAAGTTCTCTAAACGATATCTAATTTGTAAATCAAAAATGTTAAAATATCAAAACCAAAATAACATAATTGCTATATTTAATAAGTTTTTTTTATCTTAACAATTTTACATTGTATTATTCTAATTAATAAAAGATCTGGTGCTTAGCTTTAGATTCAGGGAAAATATATTACAAAAGAATTCCTGCTACAAGGAATTGTATTTTTTGACAATTATGAGTGTTGGTGACTCTTTTCTCATTTTTTGGGGGAAAGCCATAGACTCTTTTTTTTTTTTTTCCCCTCACTTCACAATCATATTATCAGCCTTTTTAAGAAATAATGTGATGTGAACAGTTTGCAAGGCACTCTAAACTGCTCTATTAACCAATCATTGAGATCCCTGTCTGGTATCTGTAAAGCTCCATTAAAAAAATAATTATAATATCTGGAGATAACATTATCTTGATTGCTATACGGGAGCAAAACCTCTGTAGGAATTTTCTTTTTTTTTTTGTGCCAACTTGCTGAATTTCATCTCTTGGCAAGCAGGGGTTATTTTCTGGTGCTGTAACTCCAGCAATGCATGGTTTTTCTATCTCTGCTTTCAATCTCTGGGATCGTAGGTCAATTTTTGAGATGAAGCCAGTGCTGATTAATGTCTCTCTACAGGTGGAGGAGGTGGTAGATGTTGGAACATTTGCTGCTGAAGACATACACATACCCAGCATTTACGTCCACAGGATTGTTCAGGGAGCCAGCTACGAGAAAAGGATTGAGGTACGAAAACAAGTCCTGTCAGTGTTCTAGATAAAATGATATAACAGAAGGATGTTGTTGCCATTCTTTCTACCTGTGCATTATTTTTTTATGTAATGGTAAATGTAAAAATGCATTGTAACACACTTTCAATGTTTTATCTCTGTGTCCTCGCACTTGATCAGAAATAGACTCCCAAGCTGCTATCATGCTGTTTCTCGTCTATTTTTGTATGCTCTCAGAAACGCACTGTGAGAAAAAGCCAGGAAGCAAAACCCAAACCAAAGAAGGATTCAGACATTGTTCGGGAAAGGATCATTCGCAGGGCAGCGCTGGAGTTTGAAGATGGGATGTATGGTATCCTTTGACACTCATTAGTACCAATTAGAATGGTAAAGGATCTGTGATACTGCAGGGTGGTTTCCTCTCCAAAGCCCTGGGAAATTATTGTAAATTTATTGGCTTTATCAACTCTTTAAAAATCGGGACCTTCTCATAGTATATTGCGACTTCTATTCATCCTTTCTTACTGTGCCTTCAAGTTCTTGTTTTTGTAGATCACATTTTTAAAGCCTGGCTAGAATATTTGCCGTAAATACATTTAATCTGATATTTCAAGTGATTTCGCTTGATGAATAATTCTTGAAAGTTGAGTTTAGAGCATTATTTTTTTCATCTTAATATTTAAAAACCCAATTAAAGTTGCATGTTTCTTTGAGTAAATCTCCATTCTTCTAATTGACTTCTCCCTCATAAATACAAATTGCACTTTTTTAACTCGAAGGAAACAGCTAACCTTGGTATTGGTATTCCCATGCTGGCCAGCAACTTCATCAAACCAGACATCACTGTACACCTCCAAAGTGAAAATGGACTGTTGGGACTGGTAAGAGTTTGGCCTGCTGCTTTCAGAACTACCAACTAGCTTGAACGTCTATTTAGACAGAACACAAGGTTTTAATGCCAACATCTGCTTTGAGTCTCAAAATTAAATTTGATCTTTAGTTTGGGCCCTACTTTATGCTGCATCAGGTTCATTATCTAACCGATTGTGGCAGTTTGACGCATTTTCCTTCCATTTTTCTTTGTCACAGTCATTATTTGTGGCCTGAGCCTCTTAACAAAGGCTGCTGAAGCTGCTGTGGAATGACTGTTTAGTTTGTTTGCAGGAGTATGTGGTGCCTATGTTTTTTTTTCCATTTTTTTTCTTTATTTTTTTGTCAAAGCTGCCTTTAATTAAAAGCCCCATTTTTTTTTTTTTTTTTTTTCAAGAGGTGCCTATCTCACCTTTCCTCTCCAGTCCTCTCTTGTTTTTCTGGGTGAAAGGATTGCTCACTTTGTTGGGGGAAAATAAATCAATGTCTCATCCAATCAGAGAGATGTGATCGTATCTGTCTCTCTCTTGGAAGATCATGGCTGGGCAGGATGAGTGACATGTGTGTTTGTGTATGTGTGTGTGTGAGAGTGGATGTATGTCTGCATTTCTATATGCACACTCATGTTTGATTTCTTTTTGGATAGGGGCCGTACCCCACTGAAAATGAAGTGGATGCAGACCTGATTAATGCTGGTGAGGTTTATTGATCGATACCCTGAATGATACATTATGACTGAATAAAGTAGACCATACTAAATAATGGATAGATCCAGAAACTTTTGGAGAAAGTTAAGTTTTTTCTTACAATTGTATTAATTGATTCTGTCTCTTAGAACACTGGCTTTTTTTTCCTCCATCATGTGCTTGCTTGATGTCCATTACAGTGTCATGCAAAAGTAATTACATTGTCTAGAAGGGAAATGATGTGCAAATTTTCTTTTTTTTTTTTTTAGATTTGACAAATTACAATCTTATTCTGAATTTCTTTTATTCTGAAACCCCAATATGAAATGATCAATTTCTTTAATCTTTGATCTCACTATTATGCAGTTGTTCTGTTAACGATTTAGAGATTTATTATAGAACATCAGAGACTAAATATTATAAAGGAACTATCTGCCAAAGGTAATACAGTTGACATTTTAAAAGTAACAAATTATACAAAATTAAAGCCTTTATTGCAGATCGAATAAAGAAATGCTAAATGCGAAACTATATGTATGGCAGATATCAAACCCTGCACATAATGGGAGCATCATGCTTCGAGAGGCTGGGTGTTTTTAGAACCTGTTAGAGGCAGCAAAGCTCCGAAACCCAGTTGTTCACCTACTAACCAGCCTCCAACCAGAAATGCACAGCTAGACCCACAATGTGACAATTTAAACAGAAGAAGTCACAGGTCTGGAGTTGCAAAATGACATTGTGACATAATTTTCAAATTACAGCTAAATTAACACTGACAAAACAGAACGTGATTAAAAAAAATAATATATACAGGGGGCATCTATTTAGTGCAACAGTTTCAAAAGTGCCCAATATATTATATTTATATCCCACTTTTTAATGCAGGGGGATCGAATAGAAGCTTTGCACGTGTGTGACTACTTTTCATTGGTTAAACAGGACAGTCGCTCTTCTCTCTTTGGCTACAGAAACAGGCTACGGCTGCGGCATCTGACTTGCTGTCAGAGTTTTGGAGGAGGGAGGGTCTGGCTAACTGCCCGCTGAAGACAGTAAACTGAGAATGCTTTCAGGTTATCAATGAAGCCTCAAATGAGACAGAAAATAGTCGCTAGATTTTTCACTATTCACTTTTTTGAAAAACAAAAGTTGCCAGAGGGATCTGGAAAGTCACTTAATATAGCAACAAAGGTGCTGAGTTAACAGCAGTGTCTTCACCTGCCTGGGTCAACTGATGACAGTCTTAATGGTACAGATTCATGTTTATACAGCACTTCCCTCGATGTGTGCAAATAAGAAGGTAATTGTGTTTAAAAACGCAATTTCCACGTTTGCTACACTCATTAAAAGACAAGGTACGGACATAATTCCATTCTATGTTTCAGAGTAATCTGCATCGGGGGGAGCAATATATTTATTCATATATTTTAAGGCTTCCTGTCTGCTGTCAGAGCTGCTGCGTGTTTGCTTGTCTTGGTGCGCTGATGACAGTCTTAACAGTGCAAGAATAACCTCTTTAAAGCCCTTCCCTTATGTCTATGTTCAAATGAGGTAAACATATTTAAAAGCACCATTTCTAATGCTCTAGGGAGGAAGCCCAGATGTCATTTTAAGGGCCGATCCATTCAAAAAAAAGAAGAAAAAAAAAGCCAGTTGCGCTGGCCAGAACTCGAGTCATTATTTAGAATTGCTCTGTCAAAGTCTAGATCTAAATCCAGGTCAGACTTTGTGGCAAGACTTGAAAATTGATGCTTGCAGATGTGATCATTCCAGTTTGCCCGAGGTAAAGCTTTTCACTGCAGCTGTTACTGCAGTAAAAGATGTCCCAGCAAAACATTGACCCTTCGTTTGGAAACTGTCTACATGCCATGCTTTGAAAAATGTCTGAGAACATCAGTGTCATTCCTTTTCCTTCTTTTTACAGCTGTCGTAAAGTTCTTTTAAAAGCCACTGAGATTATGATTCCAAAAAGAAAAAAAAAACAATGGGAAGGAAAAGGATACAAGTATTTTTGCAAGCCACTGTTTGTATCCACAGTTTTTTCTACTTGACAGTTACATTCAGAATTTGATATATCATTATTATTTAATGTTGCTTTTGCATGTGGCATGTGTTATTAGATTTATTGCTGTAATGTAGTAACAGCAGCACTTTGTGCCCCTATTCTGCAGGGAAGGAGACTGTCACTGTACTCCCGGGGGCTGCCTATTTTTCCAGTGATGAGTCATTTGCCATGATCCGAGGGTAAGACCGTGACGAACAAGCTTTGAAAAGTTTATTTGCTGAATGAAAGTTAGTTACGGGTGAGATTTAAAGGAAACTTTTCTATACAAATCTTTTAGAAAATACATAATTTGTTGACTCAACCCCATGATATGAGGCAAAAAATGGCACAATTCTTTTATAGAAACGTTTATTTATTTCTTCTAAACTTTTCCAAACGACCTCTCTAAAGCTATAAAAATGATTTGACCACAGAACTTAGCCCAGGATGTGAAACACTGGGTATTAACACATGGCTGCTGTCACCAGCACAACTAGACAGCAGCCTTGTCAATAAATCCCAAGTCTCTTGTTTTTATTGATTTGCCTGCTGACTGATAATGCCCACCCGTGCTCCCTGCAGCATTAGTTTTGTTTTGCCACCCAGAGGAAATTCAATAGTGGTCATAAACAATAACGTGCAGTCACACAGGCTGAGACTAAAAGGAACCGAGATTAATTTGTGGACAAATTTGAGTCGTACGTTTCCGACACAAAGGATAGACTTAAAAACATGTCAAAATGAGATGGATTGCTACCTGCTAAGGCACACTCATTTGAATAAGAGAAAGATAAGCTGCTGTTATTTCACTATTGCTACTTGAAGCAGGAATTTTCAACTGCATTTGCTTAAACTTTAGATTTATAAATCTTAATCCTTTTGAGCTTTCATCTCCACTGTTTTTTTTTGTCTTTGATATGAAGTAATAGAAAACCATTACAGAAAATCCTTCCTCAAACACAGCAAGCCTGTGCTCATAATATGAATAATTGATGACCACTTAAGGCAGCAAGTCTAAAAAGGGAATAATTTTAAGGCCGCTGATATGCATTGGTATACTTTTACAATCAGTATTGGGAGCTGACAAAAACTGGGGATCAGAAATTGGCGCAGAACTTTCTATTCCAGCAAAATACAGAGTTAGGAACTTCACTATAAGAAAACAGCCCTCCCTTGCCTGTTTTAATCAGGAGGTTTCAGGTATGACATTTTTTTGTCGTAGAGGCAGACTAAATAAATGAACTCTTTGTGCAACTCTGCCTCCAGCATTATGAATAGAATAAGACAAATAGTATTGTGTCAAATTCTTAAACTATATCTCATGTTTTTATATTTCTTATCTCTGTCATTTTTCCTGCAGTCTTTTGATGTTCAGTAATATTTTTATTTTACTATACAGCTGCTCAGTATCTCAATATCTATTAGAAATATAGAAAATACAATGTTCTTTGAAATGATTTTAGGTATTTTTCCTTATTCTATGGATCCATGTTTTTATAAATTTTTACACATTTTTTTTATTTATTTTTTATTAAACAAGCATAGGGAAACAGAAGAAGAGCACATTTCTTTTGGTTCTGCGCTTCAAATTTCACCAAAGAAAACAAAACATTTAAACAATAAAGGAGGTGCCTTTTCTAGCATCGCATCGTTATCTTCAGCGATCATTATGATTTACAAAGCTATTGGAAAGAAAAATCATATCTTCTAAGCTTGATATTTCACCCATCTTGACCAAAAATGTTGTTCTATGACTCTTCACAATCAGTTGTTGACTTATTTGGTTGTTGACTTGTATTCGGCTCCTGAAAAATGGCAACATATTTAGCCATAAAATGGTCAAAGGTCGAACAGAAAACAATACAAAATGCCTGGAAATAATTTCTGTATATAGCAAAATAATCTTGCAATCAACTGCATTTCATAAAGGTTTTAAAAGCAAAAAATATAGAAATGTTATTTTAACGTTCTTATTTCTTAATAATGATTAACTGTTTTAGAGTATAGAAAATGTCTTGTCATTCTCTCATGAATGCACTTAAGTTCATAAGTTTAACTGATCGCAAAGATGACAGCTGTCCTCCTCTGTTGTGTCACTCTGTTAAGGGGTCACATCAACCTGACAATGTTAGGAGCCATGCAGGTGTCAAAACATGGAGACCTAGCTAACTGGATGATACCGGTAAGTTTTTTTTTTTTTTTTTTTTTTTTTTGTATTTTTTTTCTGATAAAAATGTATTACAATTTATTACATTCATTATTTGATTTTTTTTTCCCCCTGATCTTGATTTCTTTCAACACAAAATCATCAAGGCATACAAGTTCTAATTTCTGCTTGCATTACTTGTGGTGACAACTTGTGACATGATTGCACAGAGGTTTTGGTCTAGAAGTAGCGGCAAGATTCATCCATGCATCGGTGAACGGATGGAATCTGTCATGTGATGCGTCAGAGGTTGTCAGTCAAAAATAAATGTCCACAGAAATGGAATCAGACATGACTGATTCAGTTTTTTCTTCTCTTTTTATAGCACTAACATAACAGCTAGATGTGGTAAAAAAGGACA